>CM077034.1:54658652-54863445 GCA_039090855.1 Macrothele yani | reverse complement strand
TAATGCATTGCATTTACCCTTTGATTAGGCTTATAGCGTTGGGAAATATAATCCTACCAAACTATGAGTGTATTTACCTCTCGCACTCCAGAACGGCATAGTGGCAGTGTAACGTATACTCTAGATTCAGTTTCCTTTTGATTTTACTATCTCTTGTTATTTTATTTTCCTATGCAAATTATCTTCTCACTTAACGAGATATTATTTCTCCCGCTGAATGATATGTGGCAATGAGTGTAAGTCATGACGTGGTGGTATGCAGTATATATAGGCGCGCTCAACGATACCGAAAAAAGAGATCTTCGTTTTATGTAAGAGCCTTCGTTTGATGTAAAAAAAGCTTCGTTTCATGTGAGAGCTACGTTTATGTGATTAGGTTCTTCTTCATTATTGTGATGCGATTCTACGAAAGTTCGGATATTCAGTAGTAGTGTGGTTTGTAGAGTGTGTGTGTTGGATAATACCAGGAGTTCTCTAATAAAAGGTTTTTAAGTAAGTACGTTTTTTTCTCAGTTCATAGTATTGTCAGACCTCTGTCTGTCTGTTAGGTCTTTTTTATTGTCTCCATTAAGTGTCTCCATTAAGTCAAGGAGTAAAACTTTATTCATTATAATTACACACAATAACTAGCATAAAACACTTATTCATTATAGCAGGGAGTCAGACAGGTGTTGCAAATCTTCAACAGGCATTGCAAAACATGATTCCCAGAACAGCTGGTCCCAAAAGCGTTGAAAGATGCCGATCGTAAGTTTTGTGGGAAAATGCTTGATTTTAATTCCCACCACATAAAATCTTTTGTTTTCTAGTACAGAAATTCGGAGCACCATTCGAGAGACGCCAATTCACTATTTTTAAATGTTAAAGGACAAATCATTTTGTTGAAAGAATGCATCCTGCTGTGCAAAGTGAACACACATGAACGGGTGTCGGATTTTGCAAAATGAATCGACATAGTCCAAAGTAGTGATTGTGGGTTTCAGTAGGTAGAGTCTCTTTCAAGGTGGGCTAAGCAAAGTTGTACCAAAATATTTCGTTGACTCCACATGTGCAGCTTTTCTATGTAACTGCTGGCTGCATTATCTCGTGTGCTCCTAAAGAACAAAATGACAAGCAACCTTAGTCGCGATGCAATTGCAACCTTGATTCCTTGGAAAGACATAGACATTCGTAGACAGAACTTCGATTTGTTACGGAAACCCAGTTTACCACTCTTGGGACATTGTTTCATCGAAGGAATATTCTGTCCTTCACGGTGCAGTTGTGATGTTACTTGTCCTACAGTTATCTAATAGAGCGGTTACGTGGCTAAGAAGGATGGTCGATGTGGACGTTGGCTACCTTAAAGCGCTACTGTTTTCTTATGTCGAGTTATTTTTGTCCAAGTCTTCGTAGGCTCGCGGTAAGGATTTTAATACAGCTCTTATGCTTTTATATGTGATTCTCCTTCCAGACGCAATGATAAAAGAGAGGCGTGGCTCACTTTCCACATCAATTAGAGTTATATTATGCCTGGTGGATACCAATTTTGAGGTTGTTGAAGTACACATGCATGACAACAGCACTCAGAAAATACGGATGTTCTACGAGAGAGGAATGGGGCACCACAATTTCATTTTACCGACTGTCTGCCTACGATTGAACTCCACCAGGTCGCTATGTTTAGCCATGTTTAAAGTTTGACGTACATTACGTACATTAGTTAATATTTTATGATTGTACATCGTTTACAAATGGGTGCTGTGTATGCAGTCTATTTCAGAACAGTGCATTATGAAAAACTTACGAAATGTGGAGCAAAATGTTCCACGATATTGATTATGTCTGTTGGAAAAATATTTTCTATATCGGAGGTTTACAAACAGATATATCGTAAGAAGCTTAATATACTTTCTCTGCCTTTAGAACGAACTCTTTTCTTAGTTTAGGAAGGTGGGATGTGAATAACATTACATTCTCGTTGGTTGAATTAATTGCACAACCATTCTTGAATCATTACATGCGTAGATGCGGCTCGAAATACGTTGAGAAGGGAACTGTGATCTTATGCCCTCCGGTGGAAAATAAATCCTCGTACAAAACTAGAAATCGTACGAAGTCTGTATTGAACATGGGAAGATCTTTCGTTGAATGAAGACTTTTTGAAGAGCAAATTTTGTACAAGTGCTGCAAAAGCGGGAAAGTGTATTTGATAATTAACTCCATAACCAAAAACAAGAAAGAAATTTTGCAAAGTATCCCTCTATTTGAGAAATTTGTGTCAAAGTTCATTTTATCCTCATTAAATATCACTTCCTGCATGCTCTTGTGGTTTTGTATAAAAAAAAAAAGGTGAAATCTCTATTAAACCTCACTGTTTATGAGAGTCTCAGTATACGATCTCAGAACAGTAACTTACGTAACTGACAACCGGTGTTTTTCTTAAAAAGTATTTTGTATAAAAAATAGTTCACGACGTGGTTTAAATTCAAATTAATTTTGTGTGTATATCAAATAGATGAATTAGGCCCTGAAGAGATCACCTTATTAGTTTTTGAAAATATAAAATATATTAAATAATTTCTCTAAAGTTTGGCTTTTCAAAGTAACCACTTTTTTAGAAAATTTTCATGATCTTATCCGACTTCGTTTCACCATAAAAATACTATGAAATTTTGTTTTGTAAGGTTCCTGGTTAAGATGTTTGGTTTAAGTGAGTGTAAACTGAAATGCGTTTGGATCGTTCGTTTATTCTTCCGATTTATGGATAAATATGCAATTTAAGTAATTTTGAAGTCTTACGAGAAACACCGCTTTAATTTTCGAATAACTAGTTTTAAAAATATTTATGCAATTATTTGTACTTCATAATTAGGGGATTTTTTCTGACAGGGGAGAAGTACCCCACAGAGACACCATAATGAACTTTTGATGTTTAGTGAAATGGGATTCTGACTGATTCTTTGAGGTAGTCGGCTTCTTGTTGGAGAAGCGATTCTTTTCAGGAATGTATCATTCGCGAAATGACTTCTCTTGTAGTGCAGGAAAACTCCTTATCTAAGACTAGGCAAGTATTTGCAAAACTCTGGGCAGGTTTCTTTAGCTATACATGTCAGATGATGAAGAAACTTTCCGATAGGTATAATAATAAGAAATAGGCAAAAAGCAAAAAAAAACATGTTTCAAAGTGTTGCTTTCCAGCTGGGCTACTGGTTGAGAAACGGACTCTCGTTCTGAATAAATTAGAGCTTTTTGAAGCTGATATACATGTCTCTACGTTGAAGGAATCGTGGACAATATCTTCGGCTACAATAGTCTTTCTAAAGATAAATTTTAATCCATTTATTGCATGCTGATTTGGAAACACTAAAAGGTTGAAAGGAAGCAGTCTTAAGAGTGCAATAGAAACAGTAGCATATTTATGCAAGCCAAAGAGACACTGATTTTTGTTTCTGAAGTTCCATAAATAACACCTTTTCGTATTTTTCAACCATTCAAAGATTTTATAAACCATGCAGTTTGGAATTTCGCTTCTTGAAAAATTATTTTCCAGATTTATTACAAAATATTAATACTTACTAGATTCATGTGCATAAAAAAACTTACAGGAATCGAGCTTTAGACTTGATTTTCACAGGACATGTTCAATAGGTAATACCGAATAAATTATTTTTTG
Source organism: Macrothele yani (assembly GCA_039090855.1). Classification (NCBI taxonomy): domain Eukaryota; kingdom Metazoa; phylum Arthropoda; class Arachnida; order Araneae; family Macrothelidae; genus Macrothele; species Macrothele yani. Next base: position 54,859,790 of record CM077034.1, on the reverse strand, counting down.
TACCAAGTGTGTCGATGTAGCTAATACTCGGTGTAGCGACCTCGAACTCGTAACAACTGCTGTATGTGCTGAAACGTCAAGTCAAATAATATGTGAATAATGTGCTGTGGAACAGCCGTTCAAGCTGTAATGACCCGGATCCAAAGTTCACCAAGAGTTGCAGACTGACTGTTGTACAAATACACCTATTATTTGAGCATGCCTTTCTTAATTTTGGCATTTACCCTATGGGTGATAAATCTAGCTATCCAGCTTGCCACAATATTTTTTTATTACTCCTTAAGAAAGCACGTGCTGTCTTTGAAACACGCGGTGTGGCTTTGTCCTGCTGACGTACGGCACTGGTAGCTTCATGCAGGTATCGAATGCCGACTGGCCGTAGAAGGTACATGAATGAAACCCTGGCATTAATTATGGTTAGTACGGACCCTCACGTGACGTAATCTGCTTGCTTACCAGATAGCAGCCTAATCCATAATGCCTCGTGTTAGTGCTTTATGCCTAGTGTGATTACACTCTTCCCGACGCCTCTACCGCTGTCGAAGTCTGACACAGATGCGACGATTTTGTTCGACTAAAACCGAAATGTGTTTCATCCGAGAACACGGATATTGTAACACTCGTAACGCCATTCCTATCGCCCGTTGCACAATTGCAGCATGACAGTCCGTTGCTGCTGTGTCGAGGGCAACCTGTAAGAAAGCGTAGACGCGTGTGCAATCCGAACTGTAATAACCGAGGACGTAACTTGATATGGGAGAACGGGTCACAGATTGTTACTGCTGCACCAATGCCGCTGATTATGTAGGATTGTCAGTCAAAGACATCCTCATGAGATATCGGATGTGTTCCCGATGTTTGTGTACGACGTCCAGAACAAAACATTCTATTTATGTCCAACGTCTTTTTCGTACCATTCTCTGCACACTCGTACCACTACGGATACACAGTATCTCACACGACATGCAATCTACCCGCGAAAAGCATTGCGGTAAATCATGCCGATAAGCTAAACTTTGTCAAACCGGCTGATGGGACTGTAAGATAATCTTACACGACAAGGAAGTAACCTTACCCATTGCTGATCAAGCAGGTTTGCTACGCTTGTAACTGAAAAAATAATCGGTTTTCTCGCTGTCTGTGACGATCAGAAACATGATTTGTAAAATATTATACACTCAATTGACAAAACATTAGAAACACCAACACAATAGAGTGTCGTTCCGCCTCTTACTGCGAATGACAACTGTTACTCACCGACGCATGGCGTATTACACCTAATACCGGAGCACTTTCGGCAGTAATACTAGCCATGCTTGTTGCAGCATTATGCAAACCTTCAACCGACACGTCATTCGAGTATACCCGTTATGATGTTCTGCTCCACGGCATCGCAGAGTGTGCTACAACAGTGTTTAATCCGGGAACCGTGGGAGACACTAAATGATTCCAAATTCAGTCATGCCCGGGAGGTTGGTGTTTGCTGGGCTGTACATTGTCTTTGTGAAACATACAATCGGCTGTAGGTTTCGGCGAAAGTGTCATGAAACCCTGTTTAAGTGAGCAGCCAGTCCATTTTTAGTAAACCACAGTTAAGGACATCTCCAGATACACTAATGTAATATGTCCCACGATGAAAGCTTTCCAAACCGTCGTACAGCCACCACGGCCTTGAACAGAGACGACCTTGCCCGACAAGGCCATGACTTGGCATGATGTGCCGATGCCATGCCCACACTCTCCCGTCAGTTCCGTTCAACTAAACATGGATAACACGACGCGGCACTACTCCTGATGAAGTACAGTTTTAATGTTTCTTTGTACATATTTATCTTGTATGTGCGGTCAAACATGCTTGATTCCCTCAACTTCTTGGCAGCTCTGGTAGGTGGATGAAAGATGGAATGGTTACCTCATCTGAGTGTGGATGCGGCCGTCTTGCTATTCGAAGGTCAGGATATGTCCAATTGCTTCGATTAGTGTTTCGATTGATGCCCTTTATGTTCACAAGACAAAAAATAACGGTCATCAATATAGAAAAAAACAAATGAAGTATATGTGTCAGATGCACATAAAATATCATTTTTGAAAAGAGCGCAGTAATGTGGAATAAAGCACATTAAACATAATCAACCGCTGTGTATTTTTAGCACGTCTTTTGTGAAAATAGATCGTGCTTGTGTTTATCAGTTTGTCTGTCCGTCCGTCTGTACCCACGTTATCTCTGCAACTATTAGTCCGATTTCAAAAATTATTTTTGCATTCGAAAGCTTGGAAATATGCGAATGATGATCCTTCATTTCATTTTTTATACGATGTACAATTTAGCTGCTAGAGGGCGTAAATGCAGATGATGTCGAATTCAAAAATACGTTTTATTCCACATATTTTAGCTTCTAAACATCCGATTGAAAAAAATATTTTATCTTTCGATTCCATTTATGTCGAAGAGTATTTTGCATATCGTTTCTTTTTCAAATTACGCATAGATTTTCTGCTAGCGGGCGTAAAAGTAAATTGCATTTTTTCCGATAACTCTTCTTCTAAAACTCCGATTTGAAGTATTTTTTCTTCAGCGCACACATCTCGTGATACACAATCTTTTGCATGTAATTTCTAATTTTTGGTAAAGAATACTTTGGCCACCAGGGTGCGTAAGTAGTTAATTTTGGCTTCTGACGTATATGCCATAAAATCTGAGCTTCTAAAATATCGATTGATAAAATTATTTTGTCACTCATAAACCTTTCGGAATACTTTTCTTCCTAAAATATTCCACAATTTCTCCGCCGAGTGGGCGAAGATGTATATCTTATTTTTGTCAAAAATCTCGACTTCTAGGAGTACGATTTGAAAAAAATTCCTTCTTTGTTGGATAGTGATTTCCGTGTGACATGTTTTTCCTATAATTTCAAAATTTTCAAGTAATTCTATGGACTTCCCGCTAAGGGGGCGTAATTGTAAATTGCGTTTTCCCCTATATCTCTGCTTCTAAATCTCCGATCTGAAAAATTCCTTCTGCAACGGATACAGCTCTTGATGGGAAATCGTGTGCACATAATTTCTAATTTTTGTATAAAAATGGTTTGGTCACCAAGGGGGCGTAAACGTCAATATCCGCTTCTTATGTGCATTTTGCAGCAAAATATGAGCTTCTAAATTCTCGATTGAAAATCACGTCATTTGTAGACCCGATACTACTCAAGTGTCGACAAACGCTTTGGAAACATTTTTCTTTTTATAATAGTTGCACGGTTTCTACGCCAGGGGGGCGTAGATATATATCTTATTTTTGTCAAAATCTCCACTTCTAGGAGTCCTATTTGAAAAATTCCTTCTTTGTTGGATAGTGTTTTCCATGACATGTTTTTCATATAATTTCAAAAATTTTCACGCAAAATCATAGACTTTTCGCTAGGGGGCGTAAAGGTAGAAATTGCGTTTCCCCCTATATCTCTGCTTCTAAATCTCAGATGTGAAAAATTCTTTATGCACAGGATACAGCTCCTGATAGGAAATCGTTTGCACATAATTTCCAATTTTTGTAAAAAAATGGTTTGGCCACCAGAGGGCGTAAACCTTAAGTTCCGCTTCTGATGTGTTTGCAGCATAATATGAGCTTTTAAATTCTGGATTGGAAAAGTAACATCGTTTGTAGACCGATACTATTCATTAATGCTCTAGACAAACCTTTAGGAAACATTTTCTTCTTAAAATAGTGCACGGTTTCTACGCCAGGGGGCGTAGATGTATATCTTATTTTTGTTAATATCTCGTTTTCTAAGAGTCCGATTTAAAAAAATTCCTTCTTCGTTGGATAATGTTTCTAGTATGACATGTTTTTTCCTATAAATTCAAAACTTTCAAGTAATTCATAGACTTTCCGCTAGGGCGCGTAATGGTAAGTTGCGTTTTCCCCTATATATCTGCTTCTAGATCTCCGATCTCAAAAGTTCATTCTGCACTGGATACAGCTCCTGATGGGAAATCGTTTGTACTTTATTTCACATTTTTTAAAAAAATTGTTGAAGGCCACCAGGTGGCGTAAGTCTTAATTTCCGCTTCTGATGTATTTGCAGCAAAATACCGGAGCTTCTTAAAAATCTTCGGATTGAAAAAGACGTATTTTCTGGATCTCGATACTAACTCATGTCGACAAACATTTCTTCTTGAAACATTTTCTTTCTTGAAAATAATGCATGGGTTTTCTACGCCAGGGGCGGTGATGTATATTTTATTTTTGTCAATATCTCTACTTCTAATTGTAGTCCGATTTGAAAAATTCCTTCTTTGTTAGATAGTGTTTCCGATGCGAAATGCTTTTCCTATAAATTTAAAATTTTCAAGTAAATCATAGACTTTCCGCTAGGGCGCACAATGGTAAATTGAGTTTTCTGCTCCTAAAATTCCGATTTGAAAAATACTTCCTGTATCGCATACAAGACCTGACGGAAAATATTTTTCACGTAATTTTTAATGTGTGGTAAAGAATGGTTTGGCCACCAGGGGTCATAAGTGTTAATTTCTACTTCTGATGTATTTGTAGCAAAATCTGGGCTCCTAAAAACTCGACTAAAATGTTTTTTCTTGGACCTATACCGCTCATATGGATAAACCTTTTGTGAATACTTTCTTCCTAAAATAATACATTTTATTTTTGTCGATAACTCTGTTTCTAAGAGTTCGTAAGCTCACGATTCCGTTTACAGCAATATCTGAGGAATGAAAGACCCGATTGAAAAACTTCTTTCTTCCGTCAGATACTATTGTTTTCCATACCGGTTCCATTGACTTTGAATGGCTTTAATAAATTTAATTTGCGTCAGAACGGACTCAAAAGACGTGCTTATTACACCCGAAAATCTGATGTCTTCTTTCTTGTTACATATTAATTTGGGAAGTACAAGAAATCATTAAAGTAGCATTGTCGTTCTCGGCATGCTTATACGTGGATGACTTTGGGAAAATCTAAAGTAATCGTGGCACTTCCGTTGGTGTATTATATAAGTCAAAACAAAAAGGAAAGATAAAGACATTGGTCTCGTCTTTTGTCGTTATATTATATTCATCAACTTGGGTAAAAGTATTTCGGATCTAAAAAGTCACTTACTGCTACACCGTATTTGTGTGAAGTGACTATTGTCCTTTCAACATGGAACGTAAGAATATCACTGGCTGAAGTAAGTAACTCCTCCTTCTTTTCATATTGCACATATATTTATTTATCTACGGGCGTTTTCAATCATATAAGGAAATTGTTAGATATATATCCAAATACACTGCTGGCCACCCAAAATGCAACACCAAGAAGGAAGCATCCCATTGTCCTGAAATTCGCAGCATGCGTCGCCCGCGAGAGGACATGCAAACGATTAGCATTGCAGGGCATAAGCAAATCATATGCGCCTGGCACGCTACCGAGAAACACTATAAGAAGGGTGCACAGAAGGTGGGGTGTAAGTAGTGGAAGTGTGTTGTGCTGCCGGACCGATGTGTGGGAAGCTTCCTGATACCTCGTCGCAGAATACGGCAGTCATTCCAGCACGTTTCACAGTTTGACAGAGGAAGAATATTTTCCTTTCGCTACAGAGGTTTATCGTACCAGACATCGGCGCCCTGTGGGACGACATCCAGCCACAGTGAGGCCAGTATGGATTCGGTGGGTGCAGGGAGGGACGGACGTAACGATGTGAGAGATTGCCGGAGCCGCAGCACACCACCAAACGAGAGGACCGGCATGTTGTGCGGCGGGCATTGACGGCTCGCACCGCCACATCACGAATGTTAGCGCAGGAATTAGGGTGTGTTGCGCAACAACCTGTGTCAGCATGTACCGTTAGACATCGTCTGCAGGAGCAGGGACTTGTCGCACGGCGCCCATTGCTCCGATTACCTTTAACGTTACACCACGGGCGAGTGCGGCGGCAGTGGGTCTTTAAACGCAGCCCCTGGGCATCGGAATGGCACGACATTGCTTCTCCGACGAATCCTGGCTCTGCCCGCCACACCAGGATGGTCATATCCGCGTGTGGCGGCACCGCGGCGAGAGACTGAATAACGCCGGCATTATGCATCGCCATACCGGTCCGTCGCCTGGCGTTATGATTTGGGGCTGAATTGGATATGATACCCGCACCCCTCTGGTACGCATCGCCGGTACACTCAACAGCCACCACTACATCTCCTACGTTTTGGAGCCTGTAGTTCTGCCTTACCTGCAGGACCTGCAAGAGGCCATGTTTCAACTGGACAATGCGCGCCCGCACGTGTCATGTATCGTGCAACAATTCTTCACGGCCCACCAGGTGTTACTGCTGCCGTGGTCCGCCTGTTCTTCTGATATGTCGCCCATCGAACACGTCTGGTCGCTGATCGGCAACCGAGTGCCCGGAAAGCACCACCCGCGGCTACGCCCGATGAACTGTGGCTACGTGTGGAAGCAGCCTGGACTGACATACCCCAAGCCCGCATCCAAAGCCTCTTTCGTTCGATGCCCCGGCGCGTAGCGGCCGTTATTGCCAGCCATGGGGACCACACGAACTATTGATGTCTGCGTGTTCTGCAAGTCGCACGGGCCTGTAAGCTCAATCGTTTCATCTTTGTATCTGTCGTTATGTGTCCAGTAAATCTGGCTTTGCTATATTGTGTCCTTCTCGGTGTTGCATTTTTGGTGGCCAGCAGCGTATAAGGCATATCGAAACTCAAGGAAAACGGCTAACCGAAAATACTGAAATAAAAAAGGAAGAATAAAGAGCAGGAAAACCTTTTCGACTTTATAAGCACACAAATAAGGTTTTTCGTTTTCCTCATATGATAATTCAATGATAAGCAAGATACGAGCGAAACATGTGACTGCTACAAATGGCGAAGTGGAAATCAGACGCGTATGTACAAAAATTTCGTTCTGTACATGCAATGATAATGAAAGACAAGAACAAACATGAAAAGGTTTATTCCCGTGTTTCTGAACGTAGGTAGAAATTTCTTCTCCTGTCCTCTTTCAGAATGCCATAACAGTGACCCCATATTCAAATGTGTTTGAATAAAATTGTTTCCTACACAATAATCTTACACGATTGAAAACGCCTGTAGATAGATAAATCAAATATTATTTTACATTCCTTCCGAAACTTTCGAACATCAAAAAAAATGTTTCCCAAATAGGCTAAATTTGGAGTTTGTATAAAATATGGATGATGTCCTATTACAGACCAACTGTGAAATCCACCGGGAGATGCAGCGAAGTGTCGCGGCGAAGATTACACGGTCAAATAGGGCAGCCATCTTTGTTTATGACCGTCGACACTTGGCTCTATTACGGGCCCGTCTGCAAATCGCGTTTGTTATAGTAACTTAGGAAACACATGCAGAATTGGATCCATATTTATTTTTTAAGCATAGCAGAAATAGTATTAATATCAAAGGCATGCTTTTCCATCAAATGCATGCTAGCTGATTACGAAAACCTTCAGTTGAAAATAGTTCATGTTCATCATGATGTTCATGCTTCCACTCCAATGTGTTAATTACTTTGACTAGTTTACTGCATATGATAATATTTATAATGCTTATGTACTGTGTTGTATAACAAAATTGTTCATTGAATTCAAATTCAGTTTTATTTTTTCCAGTTGCCTAACTCTTTTACTGCCGTCAGGTTTATAAGACATAATAACTTTTTTGTTATTAACCCGTAGTCCACTGTAACAGTGTATCGCAAATAGCACCAGTACTAAGTTTTAAAACGAGTGTTATTACGTTTTTGTATTTCCATTAGTTCTCCTGACAACCCTTTATGTTTAGTTTCTCTAGTTGCCTATGTGTTTTATTAGCTGTCACGGTTATAACATTCAATAGCTTTTTTGTATTAGACCAGGATTTATTTCAACAATGTATTTCAGAAAGAAATTGTTCTAAAACAATTTAAAACAAGTTGTATTATATTTACGCATAACACTTAGTTCGGCACCTTTGCATACACTGACCCCTTGTTTTTCCAATTTAGTTTCCCACCCATTTTCCTGCTGCAAAATTCCTTGAAACAAGTAAAGTTAACGCTACTAATGCAATAACCCATGGACCTCTAAAGGGCCCGTATTAATGTTACTAACACGGGCCCTTTAGAAGTCCATGAATCGTCGGTCGTCAGCGAGAAAAGCTGCTTCGTCATCTTGTAATATTCGCCGCATTTCCCGGTGGACTTCAAAGTTGTCTGTATTAGAACATTACAAATTATGCGTCGCGTATACATACTGAATCTAAAAGAAAGTAATGTCTACAAATGCAAGACAACAGTAAAGCGCATATTACCTTGTATGCAATTACAAATTACCCCAAAATGTATGTGCCATTGTTTGCCACAATCTACTTCGTCTCTGTAGAACCTCTGTAGAACCACGGACCTCTTAAGGGCCCGTGTTAATGTTACTAACTGGGGCCCTTTAGAAGTCCAAGAATCATCTGTCATGAGCGATTAAGATTGCCTTGGATGAAAAAGAAGATCGTAAGTGCTCGTTCGACATCGCCCCGGTTGGGGAACTGCTGTCCGTTCAGGAAATGCTGAAAATGACCTAAAAAGGTAATAGACGCTTGAGGCATAGTCCTGGAAATAGGCTGAAAATGGCAGCAGCTTCCCGCCTATGTCTGTGATAGCACAGAGTACCCGTGCTGTAAGAGGTCTCGCTCCACAATGCTGTAAAATGACGCCCTTGGGGTTCGGAAGAGTTGGACGTTTCAATGTGAGTGGTGCGAGCACATCGTGGAGGTGACGGCAGTACATATCGGCGGTCATAATGGCGATTTACGGCACAAGTTCAAAAGACAAGACATTCTCCACATCCCAAAAAAGACAGCATGTCCTCGTGTGGGTGCAACCATTCTGGGGTTTCCGTTTTAGGTCAAACATCTGATTCTGGTCATTGTCATTTTCATACGGGAACCATTTCTTTTCACCTGTCCGAATGAGGTCTAAGACGGGAAAAACATAGTCACGTGAAGTAGGAAAATTCATGCACTAAATTGATTTACTGTTTGCTCAACCGTGAGTTGATGGGTACCCACACATCTCTGTTGTGAACCTTCCAAGTTGACGCAGATGCGTAATAACGCTTGTGTGGATAAACCCAACTGTTCAGCCGACACCTGTATGGTTTACAAGAGGTTCTTTTCGACTAAGATCATCAGCATGCCCTTATAAAAATGTTGTGGATCTTCCTGATTTTGGACGATGTAACAGGTCTTAATTTTCCTCTGGAAACCGTTCCAACCAACGACAACACTGATGATGTGACATCGCATTAGAGTACACACTAGTAATGTTCTTTTTAGCATTTGCGCGGGAGCTACCTCGACAAAACTCGTACAACATGCAATGTTGTATGTGCTGTTTGTCACCATGTGGGCTGGCGCTTATACTTTTCGCATTCTTACTAGTAACTCCCACTGACTTAAGGGACTTACCTGCTGATGCCATGCAGATGTACTGCGCAATCTCAATGGTCAGTCTACGCCGCAATCGGACATTATTTTGTTCCGCATCAAATATTTATAATTCACGAAGCCCATACTGATACTTTTTAAAAAAAGTTTATATTTCTTCTTTTCTTGATCATTTCCTTCGAATCAGTTCAGTCTTCATTCCTGTCTCATTCTGCATAGGCTGCGTTTTTTGCCAGGCACATTGTGACTCGCCGGAGAGGCAAGTTAACTGCAGTAACTGACTGCTTCAGAAATTCGCTTCAAGTTGTTATATTTTTTACCTAACCAGACTATCCTATCTTTTAATTAAAATATGCGTATGTTTCTTTCGGGTCTATAGAAATTATACTCACCTGTGTGATACCTGCTGCATTTTAAAAATAAAATACTAATTAGCATATCCCCACGCCTGACTTTTGTAATCTAGAAAGATCTGTTTGATTTTGCATATTAAAAATTTAAAAACTCGGGATTCAAATCTGAAGCCTAGCAGCTATTCTCGTTTTTATCCTTAGTTTGCTCCAAGTAGTACCTTTCTTTGTAGTTTTACTAATTTATGGTTCTTTATGTTATTTTTCAAGCCCAACATTAAAGAAATTCGGGATATGTTACTTCGATAGTGAGAGAAGTGTTTTTTTACTTTCGCACGTTACCCTGGAATAAGAATTATCCAGTAATGAAACACTGACCCCACCGAACGCTGTTGGGCATTCAAATATTTTAACATCATAAGTACGATATACAGGGTGATTTTAAACTCCTTCAACAAAACAAGACGGGTGATAGTACACATCAAGACGAACAATATTCGTAATGGAACCTAGGGCCGCGTTCCACTCTTAGTGCCAGAAAAGAGCCTGTTCCGAAAACGTCCAGTAGGCGCACGGAGTTCAAACCAGTGCATGAGAAGCACTAGATGCCAATCAAGTGCGCTGAACACGTACTTAGACGAAGAGGAGCAAACATTTAAAAATGCAGCCGAGCTCGTTCAGCGATATTACCATGCGAACATCACATGAGAATTGACGCATACGTCTGACCGGCGCAGCGTACCGTGTGTTCCTGTAGCAAGCGCTTCACGGTCTCTTGCAGGATGTTCCGCTCACCACACGGGGATACATGTGGTTTATGCATGATGGCGCCCCAGAACACTTTGCCACCGAGGTCCGACACTTTCTAAATGCGACATATCCCGGCTGGTGGAATAAACGCGGTGGACCTGTGGTTTCGCCTGCACGATTCCCGGACCTTAATCCACTTGACTTCTTCTTCTGGGGCACATGAAAATATTGCTGTATGTGACACCTATTGACTCCCTGGAAGATCTCATCGCGGGAATCGCTGTTACTGCAGACAAGATCAACACCACACCGTGAGTCTACGAGAGGGTGCGACAGTCCTTCATTAGCCGGTGTGGGTTGTACAACGACGCCCTTGGACGCTAATTTGAGCAGCTCCGTTGATTCTTTCTCTGATGCCATTGGAATTGTGCAACTCATAACTTGGGTGTGGACGTGATAAACAACACGACGTAAGATTAGTGATTTGCACGAATTCAAACTTTTCCAGAATGTGCCTGAAACGTTCGCAAATGTCAATAGAGCGTGGGGTGTCGGCACGACGAGTGAAAGAACTGTCCGTAGACTGTTTTCGAAGTTCCATGTCGGTGATGTTGTCATCCATCATAAGCCACAAGCCGGTTGTCCGGTTGTGTGTAACACGGTGCAGCTAAGGCGGAAAGTGGAAGAAAAACCAACGTCCACAGTACGTGAGCTCAGTGCCGTACTTATTGTATCATCAGTGATAGTTTCCAGACACCTGGCAGCTATGGGCAGGACAAAAAACTGGATACCAGGGTTCCACATGAACTCACAGAACACCAGCATATACGGCGTCTGAAAACATTCATTGCGCTCCAGAAACTTGAGGTTATATTTGCAAAAATGATAATGCTGTCAACTAAGGGTAAGCACAAGTTATAACAGTTTGTGAGATTTTTCGTACAAGTAGCAAAAGTAGAGACACATTTGAGGAAAACTGTTACACTCTCAGAGTGGAAATTTTTCAAAAAAGTTAGCAGTGTCCGATTCAGAAACTTTTCACTTTTGGAACTAATGTCATTCATCCATCAAAATGACATGGAGGAAGAGTATCTCATAATGTTTTGTATTGTAGAATATGCTGCGACCAGGCCACTATATACCGTTGACTGTGAGCGATCATTCTTACAAATGAATTAAAAAAAACTGATTTGAAGAATCGTTTAACAAGTGATCATGTTAGTACTTTACTCTGCATTAATTTAGAAGGTCCTCTTCGTAATATGTTTGACTTTGAAAAGGCTTATAAAAAAATAGAGGTAAAAAAATAATGGATTTTCATTCATACAGTTTGCAAGAGCCCCATCCCCGCCCCTTAATTCTTTTGCTTCCGAGTCTGAAATTGCCAACGAGCAGTGTACAGGAAGTCTAATTAGTAATGGTAAATAAAAATAACTAAATATGACATACTTCAATGTTACAATAATAGTAGTGTTAATGGTACAGGTGATTCTATTGATGCAATGTTTTACAGTGCACATTTCTCAGTCAAGTATGTATTTGAGGTAACATATGCAGTTCATACATGAAAACTAAAGTAATTTATTACTGTCTTACACCAATGGTGTTATTAACAATTTTCTACCTAAAAAGACTTTTTGTGTCAGTAACCACGGAATAATGCACATGATTTTTCAATAGTGTGAGATTTATGTATTTGGCTCAAGAACAAGCTGTTCTTTATGCTGTATTACGTGGGGCTATGACGAATAGAAATTTGTTGCATTTCTGTTTCACACATTCGTCCAATATAAAGAAGTAACACTTCGGAGTACTTTTTGTGTGTGTGTGTGTTACACACATCCATGATGAATACCGTATTAAGCCTTATGCTAAATGAACACCCCGAATCAAACCAAATTAAATACAGCCACTAGTTTGATATAATGACTGTACTTAATTTGATTTAATTTGGGGTGTTAATTTAATGTAAGGCTTAATAATATGGTATTCATCACGGATGTGTGTAACACACACAAAAAAATTCCGGAATGTTACATCTTTATATTAGATAAACGATGCAAAACAGAAAAACAACGAATTTCTATTCATAATATCCCTAAGGGTGAGATTTTTCAAATTCCACATGGGCACATTTCTTTAAACTTAAATGTAATAAACTGTTGTTGTATTGTGATAGCCAGATAACTTTAGAACCTGCACAATGTTAAGTAGGTGAACATGGTCGATATGTCATAGATAGTTGCTTCTAAACCTTTCCTGTAAGTGTAAACCCTACGAGAATTTGTGGGGTGTGGTGAAACGAAAAATGAGTAGAAACATGTACAAAGTACATGTCATTCTGCAGATTATTGTGTTGCACATGTTATCTACATTATGAAGAGCAGCCACTTGGTCAAATATTGCTGACATTATTGGCAGTCTGTTGTTACCTTCTTTATAAATCAATGCTTCAAAATGAAGAAAACTTATGCAGTCCATTCATGAAAACTAAAGTTATCACTGTCTTAGGCCAATAGCATCATACTATTTTCTGACTACTTTTGCATCTCTTATCAAGAAAGCCAAAAAAATATTATACATGGTTTGTCAATAACACTTTTGTTTTCAAATTATGCATACACACATTCTTTGAATTTTTGTGTTAAACTCTCATTGCATTATGATATCGGAGCAGCTTCAGAACCTGCATTATGTAAGAATAAATTAACATGGTGTAATAACACTGAGAAATAAGAATCGTTATCAAAGCAGATGACATTTTGCAGAATGAGGGTCTATCTGTTAACTCTATTGAAAGCAAACCTGCATGTATCCATAGAGTTGAATAAACTTGAACCCATATTTTACCCGTATATAAAATCAAATTTTTGAAATTACACTGATAAATACAACATAACAATCACAACTGATAAAATCTAAAGACATTCATTTTTGAAATTTTGATTTACATTTATGAAGTTCAAATAATTATTGTTGATATATTTCATAATAAAACATATCAAAACTAAAAGCTGCTTTGAATATAATATGTTTTCTAAATGCACAGTATTCGCCTATTAATAAGTGTTGTGGTGAGATGGTGGTCAAGACTTACTTACAGTTCTACACCTGCCAGAGTTATTACTGGATAAAACTATATTTTCACAACTGAATCTAAAGTGGAAACGCAAGAGGTAAGGGAAAAACATTAACATATAATTCCTAAATGCACAAAATCAAATATATATAAACTTAAATATTGCAAGAGGATACACTAATAAAATAATTACATTAACTCTCCAATGCAGTTTGTGAAATGAAATACCTCATAAATATTAAAACCCGATCAACAATATGAACAAGAAATTATTACGTCTACATTTTATTATTTTTACTAGATAGTTCACGTAGTTCCTTGGAAAAATGAACACTGAAAAAAATGCACACACCGTTCCAGAAGAAAATGAAATACCGAATTTTATAAACATGTTTGCAAACCAATTAGTACAAACTTAGTAACCCAAATATCAGCTAAACAAGAAATTTAGCAGAATATTGGGCACATAATTTCCTGAGATCAATTATGATCAGAAAAATGTGAAAAAGCCTTGAAAACAGTAAAATGCACAGCCTATTTCCTTCGAGTGGTCTGAAGCAGGTGAACATGTGCAAATTATACTACAACATTTTTTGACATGTTAGTTTGTAAGCTGCTGATAATCTGTTTACTTTTCACAAGAAATGCAATCATGCAATTTTCCAATTAAAAATCAAGAAATTTGGAGACCCTAACGCTGAACTTGTAAAGCCATCATCACAGTTAGTCTTTCATTTCTTTTTTTTTCTTTTTCTTTTTTTTTTTTTTTGGCTGTAGCAACACTTGCTAGTGGCCTTATTCTTCACTAGCAAAGGTTTTATAACATTATAAAAAAGAAACTTTAACATGTTCCCCTCCACTAGTCAATCATGGCAAATTTTGATTTCACTCCTATAACTGTCACATTATAAAGCTGAAAAGATTACAAATATTTAGATATAACTCACCTTTTCATGACCTGACAGAGATTAATTTTTTAACAATTTAATTCGAATGCAAATATTGAAAAGACATTTTTTTTATTTACCATTATTCACAAAATTCAAGAACACTATTCAAAATCTTGGAAGTTATTTCCTATATGGTTTACGATCTGGAGTTTCAGGTCTTTTCATCATACCACTTTAAAATAGCATGCCTGTGGTCAAACTTGTCTTAGGATGGACCTGCAACCTCAATACTCATGACAGCTTTCAATATTTGTAAGTTTAAACTGCCCCTCCAGTCAGCCTGATTCTCTTCATGGAACTGAACATAACCTCACATGCCGAAGTAGATGAACAAAATATACTGAATATTTCTACTAGTCCCAAAATGCTTTTATAATGCTTGTACTTCTCAAGAAACATTCGTTTTCAGAAAGCAGTTTTACCTTTTGTAGGTATTTAAAATATTCCACATGTGCAATGCAGTGGAACTTTACAGTTCACGCTAAAACATTCAAAATGTTTCCACTAGCAACTTTTGCTGGAACCACTTTTTATCAGTAGGAAAATGCATTTGCTTTTTAGCAATTTGTTGCTAACTGCTAGTCAAAATCAAGCACTGGTCACAGTAAACGAACTCTAAATTAGCCAACAAAAGAAAGTTCAACATCAACAACAGCTGAATGCTGTTGTTGATGTAGGAGGTGCTGTTTAACGTACCCGATACAAGCACTAGTTATGTACGGGAGTGTTAGCTGATCGCTACCCACACCAGGAGACCAGGTGTAGGCCCTGTGTGTCGCTGGCGGATACAAGAAGGGTGGAGATGCTCCCCTGTGCGTCTGCGAACACGCATACGGCCATCAAAGGCTCCCAAGCAGAATCTGCTTTCATCGCTGAACACGACAGATCGCCATTGCGTTCTCCAGTGCAGACGTTGGCGACACCACTGCAGCCGTTCCTGACGGTGGGTTGGTGTCAGAGGTACACGTGCACGTAGTCCTAAATCCAGTAGACGGTTACGGATTGTTGGCACAGTCACCTCAAGTGCAACGGCAGGTCGGATATGCGTCGCAGTGGATGTTCTGCTTGACAACGCCTTTCTTTTTATGCGTCGATCGGTCCGCTCATCAGTCCGTCTGTGACTCCCGGTTCCACGTCTTCACGTGTGGAAATGTTCCTTGGACCATCTACGCCACCATCGTACCACCACCGATACTTCCCGTCCAATTCGCTCCGCATTATTACGATACGACCACCCGGCCTCGCGGAGTCCGACTAGATGACCTCGCTCAAAGTCCGATAACTGCTGAAATCGTACACGTCTTCCATGTCTAGGCATTGCAGCCTCTTCAAGTCTTCGCACGTGTCCGCAGGCCGACGACTGAATACATTCACTTCGCCGTACTCCTTAAATAACACCGACGATAATTTGCATATTATACTGTGCTGTGGCTTAAGCGCTCACCGGTTGGTCCCGAAATTAACATCACACCTACGTAAACTCGACCCCATTAACATATGTGAATTTCATGATCGTCCGCCAATTCCTTCTTGGTGTTCTTTTTTCACTTTCCGCCAGTGTATATATAACTGAAATATCGGTCGTCAACAGGTTTCAGTAAATACCGTGGTTAATTGCTGCACACAGGATATCCTGTTTCGTCGGTCAAATCTTCTCAAACGACCGTGATATAATTCCTGACCGATTGTCTTCACTCCAAGTTTCGGCTCTTGGATAAGCAATGTGGGATATGTTTGCAATGGTTAAAAATCCCGGATATACCAGCTCTTAAGAAACCAGTAAGCTTTGCTGTTTTGAAAATCCTCTCTCTAGCCAGACGGACACCCACAATGATACAATTCCTGACCGATTGTCGTTGCTCCAAGTTTCGGCTCTTGGAAAAGCAATGTGGGATATTTTTGCAATGATTAAACATCACGGATACACCAGCTCTTTAGAAATTAGTAAGCTTTGCTGTTTTGAAAATCATCTCTCTAGCCAGACGGACACCCACAATGATATAATTCCTGACAGATTGTCGTTACTCCAAGTTTCGGCTCTTGGAAAAGCAATGTGGGATATTTTTGCAATGATTAAACATCCCGGATATACCAGTTCTTGAGAAACCAGTAAGCTTTGCTGTTTTGAAAATCACCGCTCTAGCCGGACTGAGACCCACAATGATATAATTCCTGACAGATTGTGGTTACTCCAAGTATCGGCTCTTGGAAAAGCAATGTGAGATATTTTTGCAATGATTAAAAATCCCGGATGTACCAGCTCTTGAGAAACCAGTAAGCTTTGCTGTTTTGAAATCATTGCTCTTGTCAGACGGACAGCCACCATGAGCTCTTTATCGATCTTCGTAAGATCCTTCGTTTTTCAATTGTGACCAAAAATACTGAACATCACTGACGAACAGCAGTCTTAAATAGTTGCCAAAAACAACGTGATGTCCCATGTGACTACGTTTTTGCATGTAAATACATCCAGCAGAAACAGTCTTTCTCAGCCTGCGCTCATATACTGCACTGGCCGAGAGCAAAACCAGCATGGGCCCGGAATTATGGTGTCGGTGCCCTAAAGTCAATACAATGTCCAGGGGGCCAACTCGTGGACCAACAGGCCGCACCCTATCAGTCGTCATATGTCGAAACCGAGCAATAAGTCATTTGTCATAGGCTGTCCTTAACGGTTCTGCAAGCTGGTGCCTTAACTAGTGTCTAACCTAATGTAGTCCGCTAATTTCCCGGCAGTGGTATAATTGCTGCTGTTAAAGAATAAGATTTTATCATGGGTTTTTATACCTTTGCGGAAGATACTGAACATGTTGTTAGTTTTGTAAAAGTGTACTTGAGACTAGAAAATTTTTAAAAACAGAATGTTTGATGATTTCGTTCAAGAATTCATATATGTATATTTCTGCCCAACCTGTACATCTCGATTAATCACCAACAAAATCATGTCCTTTAGCTTTTTTGTTCTATAATTTATAACCTATTTCCTCTAAGTAACCTTCTTTTTGAGTTTCTGTGTTTTTATCTACATTTCGTTGCTTCTTGTTTTAACATTTTTTCAGTGATAGATATATTAATTCTCTGAATATCCCCTATAATTTGCAATGTTGACACATTTAGACACAGTTAGTAGAAGCTTTTGACTACGAAAGCGGTGGAAATCTGAAACTGTACATGCTGAA
This sequence comes from Macrothele yani, assembly GCA_039090855.1. Classification (NCBI taxonomy): domain Eukaryota; kingdom Metazoa; phylum Arthropoda; class Arachnida; order Araneae; family Macrothelidae; genus Macrothele; species Macrothele yani. The sequence goes on along the minus strand of CM077034.1, from coordinate 54,842,044 downwards.
GTAATATACCGAGGTGCAAGACATTGTTTAGGATTTGTGTAGTCCAGGAATAAGTGTTGTAACTCTGCCTGGTTAAGAATTATAAGTTGAAGAAAAAGCTGTGATTAAGTGCAACTGTTGCTACTTGATGAATATAGTTAATAACTAGTGTTGAGACTTGATGAATATAGTTAATAACTAGTGTTGAGACTTGATGAATATAGTTAATAACTAGTGTTGAGACTTGATGAATGTGGCTAATTGCTTGCTTTGAGACTTGACGAATGCGAGTCCTGGAACTCACTGTCCAAAAGGTGGAGAATAGACAGTTGCATTTTTCGTAATTTTTAGCAGACTCTTTCTACCTACCTATTAGCACTTAGTTATTTTGCAAGTGCTAATTTTTGTTCGACGAAATAACGAGTATCTACGAAATCCTGTACGAACACTAACTCGCTTTTCAGTCAATCACTTGAACTAGTGTTATCAAAACTTAATCTACAGAAAAGTGATATTTCACAAATATCCAGAGATTAGAAATCTGTCTACCATTTCGTAAATGAAATTGCGAATTTCGTTAATTATTTTTGTTCCATATGAAATAGAAAAATGAATATATTCGCCATTGAATTCGTTGAAGCAACAGAGCATTTAACCCTGTAAAGGGCAGATGTAACTGAAACAAACAATGCAAATATTCTGCCCTCGTCAAACAGGTAGGTTCACATAGCGGCAGGATTTTGAAACTCTACGGGAAATGTACAGGCTTTTCTTCATCTCTCTCACCTTAATAGTGTTGACCACACTGAAAAAAATATGGAGTGTTAATTCACCGGAAAATTCTGAAAATAACGTGCAGCAAAGTTGTATGTAAGTGTCTGCCATTTAACGAAATTTTCATTTTCAAAATTCCCCTGATATTTTCAAATCTGCATTTTTGCAAATTCTCCACTGTCACTAACTCCGTTTATTTCAGAACATTCATTTTAAGGTTTTCCAAATTTAAACAGGAATTTTGGAAAATCGAAGGCTGAATTTTAGTATTTACGTCAGAGAATCTCTTCACGAATGTTGTAAGATCGTTTGGACTAGAAAAGGCGCTTGTTAACGACTGAGCCAGAATGTCTTCGGTGCCGCCCCGGTGGCGCAGTGGTCTAAGCGATGACCTCTGATCATTCGTCTGAACGGGGTCCGGGTTCGAATCCCGGTGAGGCATGGATGTTGTGTTTGTCTTACGGCACTGGCTCTCTCCCTTCCCTGGAACCAGTGACCCTAAATTAGGGACGGGCGACTGCTTATAGCCCATTGAGTTGCTCACGGTGGTCGTTAAACCTCCAATCAAAAAAAAAATGTCTTCGGAATAACACTTACGTTAAAGGTAAAACGAATTGCGCGATGATAATTGTTTTTCCAATGACATGATTGATTCAGCCATTTTATTTTTTGTTGGAGCTTATTATTTTTAGTACTTTTGTAAAAATGTCATGCTTCCTGTAGGAGGATTTATCACAAATTAAGTATTTTTTCTTATCGTAATTTTGAGAAAAAACAGAATGCTTTGTCACTTTAGAACTGTTTTTCAGCTGACAATCAGTTTCAATTATTTTTGAGAAAGAAGTAATGTAGTGTTTTGGAATATTTTTACAAAAGACTTCAAAATGCAAAATTTTCTCTTGACATGTATAATAGGTTTTGCTTTACTGACTCCACAGACTGATAAACAAACATCGAATAAATCACCTGAATAATAATTAAATAACCGGTTTCTTACGGTAACACAGTGCATACTAGCTGGTTCACAAAACGGTGGAGAAAAGAAATATCCTGTGCCACAATAACCAAATATTTATATCCACAATATCCGATTTCGCTACACAACTTCAAAATCAGATTCTTCGACAGACTATAGAAATTTACCAATTTATCAAACCTCAAGTACTTTCGCGATTCTCTCCTATTGCTGGATATGTTTCGTTATATGGATATGAAAGCTGTAAGAAAGGAATTTTTTCTGTTATACGAAAAGAATCGCAGAAAGGGTTCAGAAAATTCGGAATTTTCCGTTACTCAGATTAAAAACGGAAATTTACTGTCAACTGAAAAAACGAATTGTAGAAGTAGTCGCGCTTCCATCTAGTCCTTCAGTCTCTGCTCAATGGGTTAATGCATGAAATGCAAAACTTAGTCCTCTCAGACGAAAATTATGATATTTGTAAGCATCAAATGATTCAAACATCTTCACTCTCCTTTTTGTATTCGTAGCCATATTTAGAGCCCTTTTGACATGTACCGCGGACCGAAAGATTTAGTGTCAAAGATCGTCACTTTGACACTAAATCTACATGGTCCCTTTGAATAACAAAGTTAAGGTAACAACATCCCTCTCCGACGCGGAGAATAATTGGTTCCGACTATGTTGCACACATTCTTTAGACAGTGACTGTATAGTCGTTTGAGATGATTTGAGCTCATTTTGATAATCTCGAGTTAATTCGTTACAGCCAGTTAGAGGTAAGGTACTTCGATTTCTTCAGACATTTAAAAAATCGTACAAGTTGTACTTCATAAAACTTTTTCTAAATTGAAACTTATTCAGTAATACTTGTGTATATCTTAAATTTCAAACAGAAGCATAAAACTTTCTCTCGGCTGCTCAGTATTCTCAAAACTAAAATAGAGAGAGATTTTCTCAAATTCAATGTTTTTATCGTGCTGCATTTTTGATTCTGAACGAGCAATTGCGTGCATCTGTTTCTGCGTTGAATAGATCCAGGTCAACATGGAAATGAAAACAGATCTAGCATATTATGCTCCCAAAAAACAGAGCAAATGAATTTTCTAAAATACGACACCTGGATTTGGATAAATTTCTTTTTTGATTTTTGAATTTTAAGTAAGTACACTCATTGTCATAAAAACATGCGCACCGAGAAGATCCTGAAATGAGATTTTACTAGTGAGATGGTACATACCAAGGAGAGAAGTGATTAAAATATCCCAGCAGTAGGGCAATTTCCCGCTGACATACGATACACATTCCGGAAAGCGTTAGTAATGCGTCAGACCGCCTCTTGCTCGGATAGATGCGGTGATACGATCCGGCATAGAGTCAAAGAGACACCGTATCTTATCTTGGGACTGATTTACCCACACTTCTTGCAACCTACGCTCTAAATCACGAACACTGGGACATACAGAAAGTTTGCGTCCAATCTGGTCCCACACGTGTTCGATGGGCGAGAGATAAGGCGATCTGTGAGGCCACGGAAGCGTCGAACCGTGACGTAGGATGCCCAGGGAACACAAGCCGTGTGCGGACGGGCATTATCTTTTTGGGAAGTGGATTCAGGCATGTCCACCAGGAAAGTACGCACATGGGGCCACAGGATCTCCTGTACGTAGAGCTGGGCTGATAACGTCCCTCGGATCACTACGAGGGAAGCCCGACTGTCATACGTGATGGTTCCACAGACAATCACGCCTGCAGTTCAGCACGTGTGACGCTGTACAGTGAGGTTAGGATCGTACCGCTCATCTGCTGTCCTCCACACTCTGACACGTTGCTCGTCCGTTCCCATAGAGAAGAGGGATTCGTCGTTGAACACTATACGTCGCAAGTCCGTAGCATTCGACGTCTCTGTCTGCTGCCACCACTGCAACCCACGCCGACGATGGTCAGGTGTCAATGGCAGAAAACTTGAGTCCCGTCGAGAGTGCATATTCGCCTCAGCCAGGCGTCTAGAAATGATTCTGGCGGGCACAGGTGTCCCTTGTTCAGCCGTCACATGTCTCTAGATATCAAACAAGGATGTATTTGCATCTGTGCGTGCCGCTCTCACGATTCCACGGTCCTCTCACTGGTGGTGTTTCTGGGTCGTCCAGAGACAGTACGCCATCTCTGGGTGCCTTCCCGTGTCCATTGTTCCAAACACGATCGCACCGTACTGTCCGACAGAACCAAATAACGACAAATTAAGCGCGTCGGCCACCTGCCTCTCTCATCCGGACAATACGACTTCGTCCAAACTCCATCAGTTACCTGTACGTACATCTACGGCGATCCTCGTCATGCCTATCGCTCACGAAACTAACCTGACTCTTACCGTGCACTTCGGCACGAATGTGAAGTCCCGTGAGCGGCGCCTTATAAGCCCCATGGATTGCGATTGCAGCGCTGGACTTGGACACGCTGGCATGTGGGATCGCACGAAGGTTTAATCATTTGCATGTGTGACTTCCCCGTAGCTATTCGCCGAATTTTGCATTAACCGAGCAGTGTTTTCTTGGGGCGCGGATTTTTAGGGCAATGAGTGTATTTTGCTCCTTAATTAAAATCAGTAGCATGAACTGGTAAATTTCTATCATGAAGAGAATGTACTTTAATATACATTTGCGTTTTCCGAAGCGACGTAGACAATAATTATTAAACAAGTCGTCAGCGAAAATATAATATTGGTACATGTTTGCGAATTTTGTTTTGGTTTGTTTTGTTTTGGTGGTTGGTACAGTTCACTGACCACATTGGGGAACTAAACGAATTATAAGTGATAGCCCGTCCCTAATTTACGTACACTGCATCAAAGGAAGGATGAGAATCAGTGCTGTATGACAAACAGAGCATCCATTAATCTGCAGGTTTCAAACACATCTTGGAGGAACGGTCATAATCCGGCACTTAGACACCTGTTTTAGGATTGCTGCTTAGTAATGAAAAGTAACAGACCTGAAACACCCGGAAACTTTGGAAAAAATGAACTTGTACAGACATATGGAGCATATCTTGTTTATCTCTGGCTCTTATTTTATATTAGTATGGATCTTTGAAATGAGAATCGTAACTGAGTCACGTAGCACAAATATTTTGTGCCAGGAAAGAAAGACATTAACATTTGTTTTCAAAATCACGTCTATAGATTCCAAATAAAATTTGATTCACGGCAGTTATTTAGGTATAGTGCAGTTATTGCTTTGTTTAGAAACCCATAACTGCAGTCGTGGTTTTCCTTAGGCATAATACAGCTACTGCTTTGTTTAGAAACCACCGGGAGTGTCTTCGCCTCTACTTTGTCAGGCTTGTCTGACTTAGGTCGACTGCCGCTAATGAGGATGTTACTGTAGAAATGAAGCGCCTCTCATTACGCATTTGTTCGTTGATCGTTATCGTTGTTCGGATCATGGGCCACAAGCCTGGGACACATACGAAATGTCCCAGGACCAACAATGTTTGCTGTATTCTGCGTTATAATGAAATTAAACTAAACATAATACACTTTTATTCTTACACTTTGTGTTTTCTCGTTCAAACATTATTTTAAGAGAATAATTCATTTCCTTCAATATAAATTCACTAATTTATTTAAGAAATAAATTATATAAAAGTATGTAAGAATAGAATTCGTATGCGGAACCGCAATACTAGACATTTTTTATGCATGATTTGATTTTCACGCGAATTATATTCGCCAAAAGTTAACTTTTTAATTAGTTACATCACGTGAAATTGATATCTTGAATCATTGTCGATTCTAGAAAACACAAGAATCTTAGGAATTTTAAGTGACAATATTTTTCTTTTTTCAACTTTGTGGTTTCGTCTTTAACACCATTAGCTTACTGTAAACTTTAAATACTGATATTTCAAATTCCTATACTCGGCAAATAGAAGTGATTGGTAATTTTTCCGCTAAAAACACACTGACTATACCAGAGATTCATCCTTCATCAACCAGCACAAACTATTGTATAAGTTGCTGAAAACTTGCAAAATTTATTTTACAGTTTCCTTTTGTTTTCTGAAATTTTTTCGTTTTACCATCAAAAGCATTAATGAATCCATTGTACATTGCAGATACTGATATTAGAATTTGCTTTTTTGTTTTTGGTAGAAAAATAATTTGGGACTAAGTAATTGATAATCCTACACAGAGGCGTACGTAGAGAATGTTAATTTCATACCGGCAGCAGAAATTCACTCCCACGATATTAAAGGAACGAACGAAAATTCCCTGAAAAATGTTCAGATTCCACTAACCTTCAGAGGGCTGCGCTGTTTGGAGGGAGGAAAAGAAAAGTAATACAATTTAGAAGCGGGAATAGTGTGCCCTGTTAAGAAAGGGAAAAAAAGAATAGTGCCGAAAATAACAAAGTGCAAGGAGTATTCGGTTTCTCTTTAAGTTAAAACATATTTGGTTTAAAATTCAAGTAACAAAATACACTACACGGTTTGAAATGAATATGTACTTTATAAATAATATACTAAGAGAATTAATTTTAGGCATACTGATATCTAAAAAGGTCGCATTAAGAACTTTATAAAACAATGGTAGATAACATATAATACTACTACATTATTGAACTTGATCGTGGAAAGCTCTACATCTTGTGTTGCACTTCGGACCTGTATTACGTGGGAAATGGCGTGGATCATATCAGCGTTCCTTTGTGTTGTAAAAAAATATATTTTTTCATTTAACAACACAAGGCCTTTGTCGTTGGTAAATAATATATTTTCTGCGTGTCTGGCGTTCTGAGTGCGTCTTCATCTGATGGTTCTTAAAGGCTTCACATGTAAGTAAGGAATGTATAAAGGTCTGCAGTAACGCAGGAACGTAAAATATTCTGCTGCAATAATTGAATGTGTGTTATTCACCCTGAAGATATTCATGACTGCTTCACTTTCGATCTGCGCATATGAATTCGTTTGTACGTGTTTTTGTTGTATAATTAATCTAAGAAAACCTAACATTCTTTTCGACAAAAGTGAGTTTTTGCAAAAAGAATGACAGAAAAGGATTCCAAAAAGAAAATAACTTGTCGCTTGCCAAAACCAAGGTATTCAAAATGTCAAATATTCTTATACCTAACTAAAATAGGAAAATTTCAGTTTACGTTTTAAGTGTGAAATTTATTTCGCTTAGCCAGCAGTAAGGTTCTCTCTTTTGAAAATTTATTGACACTGTGCGAAGTATGCAAATATTAATGTTATTTAAACTTCGATCTTGATTAATGTCTGTTTGCCGGGCTTTCGTTTAGATATTTAAAATATCAGTGTACAAGGAGAAAATGAGGGTCACCAAGTAACTCGCTCTCGTAACAACACATTAATTTTGAACTTAGCTAGAATGTGTCGAAGAAACTCGAACAAAGTAATGATGGAAGTCAAGCTATACATTCTGCTTCGTGAGCGAATTATAACAATTCTTGCGAAACATTACTTTTTAGAAACTTCTCTTCCTATGAGTTGTGATTCTTCAATCTTTTCTATAGGAGATTGTATTGTACAAATGTATTTGCATTTGTGTAATACATTTCGCACAAGTAAACCTATCACAAAGCTTTTAGCGTCCACAGAGTATATGTGAAGCATTTACGTGTTGCATATTAAAAATATACATGGCATCACGATTTGTGGAATTCACATTTCTCGGTTTGTGCCATGAATCTCATAGCTTACAGAAATATCTCATCTCTGCTTTTCGTTTTACATGTTTCAGACCTGCAAGATTTATTCAGCAAGTTTTTAAAAATGGAAGAAACAAGTCTGTCATTTATCGCTCTTTTTCATAAAATTCATTCTGCTGTTTCAATAAAATAGCAGAATGAATTTTATTAAAAATGGAAGAAACAAATCTGTCATTTATCGCTCTTTTTCATAAAATTCATTCTGCTGTTTCAACAAAATATATGCGTTAATTCTATTTTGAAATAATCAATTAGAATTCTGATCTTTGCAATAATGAAATACCCCAGCGATATTTAGGCTTCGCGAATTTCCGCAGATATGTGGTATGTATCGCACAAGATGTCATACCTGTGGAGCAGGAACACATGCAGTTATTGTCTAAACAGCAGTCAATGTGTTTTGAATGGAATGCTACCATTTTCCAAGCTGACATTTTCAATATGCTGTTAGGTTTCTGAAATATTCGTTTTTAATTAATGCAGTGACCCTTTCTTTTGAATTTCTGGATACTTGAGATCAAAGTTGATGCAATGTCTTGCTTTTTTCAAACTGCGCGATATTTCCACATAGTCAAACTTTCGAAGATTAAAATAAACATAGTCTTATCAGAATAATATGACCATCACCGGAGCCAAATTGCTTAACGCGATAAGAATGGGAACTGATAGTGATCTGACGGTTGTTCAAAAAGGAATTTTCATCGGATATCACGCGAAGCGTGGAAGCATCTGTGAAATAACAGACTTCATAGGTTGTTCACGAGGTGCTGTAGTAAGGGTGTACCAAAATTGGACAGCTGACCCACTGGGTTCCTCCCAACGTCATAACCTGGTGCCCCAAAAGCCATCGACGCCAGAGTAGAACGTCGCCTTAGTCGACTGTTAAAGGGAAATCGGGGCGGAACAGTGCAGCAATAGACTACGCAAATGAATACTTGGGCACCACTGGGACGTGACTCCAATAACTGTAGAGCAAACCTTGTCACGCATGGGTCTCCGGAGTCGACGCTGTGTCAAGGAGCCTATGTTATCCCATGTCCACCGGCATCGACGCCTGCAGTTCACATGGGACTACCATCAATGGACAGTGCAAGAGTAAAATGAAAGTAGCATTCTCCGACGTATCAAGGTTTCTACTCCTCAGAAGTGACGGGCGCTAGGGGATGCAACGTCAGGCACAAAAATCAATCCCCGGACACGCTTGCCACTTTTCAGACACTTTCCATTTCCAAGAGATATCCAAGGTGTGTTACTCTATACTTGAATATTTCACTCATGATTGTCTATAACCCTTTCCTTCGAATGACTTGTAGTAAAGACACTTTATATTGTACATTGGTGTTCAAAAATTAAGGACGAAGAAGAGAAATCAGCAAAACAGCGGAACGTGCAGGCAGACCTGACCAAAAGACCACTCAGGAGATAGACTAGGGCTCGGTACGTTAGGGCATGCGCATATATGCAGCATGACGTAGGGAGGGGGAATGACGGAAGGTTATAAAGCACACGAGCGGTGTGCGTTCAGAATATCGATGAAAGCTATTGCACGGTGTACATCGGTTTGAACGACGTCGAGTTGCTGCCACCGTGTGATATGGCCAACAGGAAATCCAGTAGACGACATCTCGATGACTTTACCCGAGGTCGCTTCATTGGGAACTTGGAAGAAGGTTGAAGTGTGACTAGTAGGGCCGAGGAGTTCATGATCGCTCACAGCATCTTTTCACGAGCTTGGAGAGCATTTCACACGACAGGAACTGCTGCCGGAGAGTTTAGCAGCGGTCGTCCACGAGCAACCACGGCGGCGGACGACCGATATATTGCCCTACAGGCGAGAAGATGCAAACGTTAGACGGCGGGAGAAATCGCAAAGCACATGCAACAGACAACTGGACGTTCGTTATCTTGTTTTACCGTGGCCGGAATTTTGCACAAAGGTGGTCTATTTTCACGACGACCAATACGGTGTGTGTCATTAACGCCTGCTAATCGGAGAAGGCCGTTTCTGTGGGTACAGTAACATAAGAACTGGACACATCAGCAATGGGGTCGAGTTTTCTTTACGGATAAGAGCCGATTTAGTCTGACGAGCGATTCTGGACATATACGCATCTGGAGAGAGCAGGGAACACGCAATCACACCTCCAACATCATCGAAAGGGACCAGTTTGGAGGTGGAGGAGTTACCTTTTGGGGCGGTATCATGCTTGGTAGCCGTACTGACCTCCACATTTCCCAAGAAAGTTCAGTAACTGGTGTCCGCTATTGTACCGAGGTTCTCCTGCCTCACGTGCGTCTGTTTAGAGGGGCTGTGTGTCCTGAGTCCCTCTTCATGGACGACAACGCTACACCACATCATACAGTGGCTGTCGCAGAGCTGTTGGAGAGTGAAAATATTCAACACATGGATTCGACCGCTAGGTCCCGGGACCTAAATCCAATGGAACACGTGTGGGACCTTCTCGGGAGACGCTTGGCAGCACGTCACCAGCCGCCAGCAATGATTCCGGCGTGGAGATTGGCGCTACAAGAGGAATAGGCAGCGATATCTCAACAGCTCCTTGACAACCTCGTCCTCAGCATGGACAGACGTTGTAAATCCTGCAACGCAGTCAGTGGTGATCATATCCCCTACGAAAGACTGGATTTTTCTTGCCAGCCGCCTGTCACATGGACGTTTCTCTCTTCTGTCCAGTTGTGCTGGAAGCTACCTTTCCAATTAAGTGTCATTGTATCCTTTGGATTCCTTGTTTGGACAGTTTTGCTCACTTGTCCCATATTCTTACATCTTGTGGGTCTTTGGGTATGATTTGAGTCGATGTGGAGCACTTCCGCACGACGTTACATTCGTAAAACTGTCTCGTCCTTAATGTTTGCACGCCAGTGTATATTTCCCACTGATGAAAGTTTAGACACAAACTGCAAGGGTTCCACCGCACACAGTTACACCCTAATCAATCACTTCACACAGTTCCACCCTGATCAAGCACTCCACACAGTTCCATCCTGATCAAGCACTCCAGACAGTTCCACCTTGATCAAACACGCCACGCAGTTCCACCCTGATCAAGCAATGCAGGGGACCAATTTGGTCGTTGAAAGCAATGGTAGGTCACGAGAGCATCTCGAATATAGTAAATCTCGTGAGCAAAATTCCTTCCTGGTGTACCTGTTCTGCTGGATTTGGACACTAATTTGCTCAAAAGAAGTCAGAAAGAAACCCCGTTTCTTTTCTAAAAGATCAGGTCGATTTATACATCGGATAAACTTTTGCAATGACTGAAAAGAAGAAAATCGAATTGCTTTCGAAAACAGCAATGATCCTGAGCTTTCGAAACGGCTGCACAAATTTGGTATGCATCAGAACTCTCAAAAAAGAGACGTCATCGTACAAATTTTTGCAACTAGAGTAAATTTGTAAACATATCATCTTTTACGTAATCGCACAAGAATGCACATTTCTCCCAAGTGCATATTTACACATTTCGAGATATATGAAACTAATGAAATTTATGATACTGTTTTCAGAATTACATCAAAATTCTGTGCATTTAAATGTGCACTAAATCTTGAAATTTCAACCTGCCTTGTAGGGTCTATTGAGAAAATATCCCAATGCCTCAAAAACATAAATTCCACATTTTGTCCATTCAATAAACGGGAAAAAATGTAAAATAAATACTGTAATTGAAATGTAGCAGAGATAACTGTTCGGAAAAAAGCAAAACGAATTATATGAAACGCGGTTAATTCGTGGATACAATCTTTACTTTCACGATCCGTGCTGTATTGTCAGATATAAAACGAAAATGGTGAACTATGCGTGTTAGTAAGCGGGATACTCAGTGTTTCCTGACACTATGAAGGAGGAATAGTAAGAAGTAAACTTACATCACTGCGCAAGAAATATAAATGCACTTTCTCATATGGCGAGCAATAATTGCAAAGAATGTACCATGACCCTTTACAGAGTATTTGATGAAAATCTGTGTTTCGTGCAGATTCTGTTCGACGTCCTGCTTTATATTATTAGGTGTGAAACTTAATTTTCGGCCCCTAACCGCAAGAGATCAAGGAACGTCGGCCAAAGCAAATAGCTGTGTGCGATAATGGCTGATTGCAGCGCCATCCAACAGCTTTACGTAACCGCTCACAGCTGTAGTGACAGAAGGGACGAAAGTTGACGGTTAAAACAATGACGTCCGAGAAGGAACATTTGATGCACTGCCCCTGTTCGCGTTACAGCTGAAAAAAGTTGCCGTGGAAGCCCAGCAAAAGATCTGTGCTGCTTTGGGTGAGGCTGTTGTATCTTACAGTACGTATAAGAAGTAGTTAAAGTGGTTTAAGCAGGGAACGTTCGATATCCGTAATGCAGAACGTCTGGGACAGCCACAGAAATTTGACGATGAGAAACTGGAAGAACTGTTGGACGCGGATCCCAGTCGCACTCAGTCAGTGCTCGCCCAGGAACTCGAAGTAACACGGCAAGCCATTGCATAGAGCCCGCCCAAGTTTGGATGGAATCAAAAGGAGGGCCGTTGGGTGCCCCACTAACTCATAGCTGCGAATAAATCCGGGCTGCGAGGTTGATGTTTCCTTGCTCTCCAGATTAAAAAAAAATGATTTCCTCCACAAGATTTTGACCTGTGATGAGAAGTCGATCCTCTACGATAATCCTAAGCTGCGCAAATCGTCAGTTTATCCAGGTCAGCCTACCACGTGTACCACCAATCGAATATCCATGCCAGAAAGTGGTTGCTGTGAAATGGTGGAATCAGCGCTACACTATGAGTTGCTCAAACCTGGTGAAACGGTCAATGCTGAGCGTTATTGTCAGCAACGCATTCGTGTGAGTGACGCAATGGAGGCGAAAAGGCCATACACCGGCATAGGCAGAATGTCGGTCCTGTTGTTTCAGGATAACGCGCGTCCTCACACCGCGAAAACGACTTTAAACATGATCACCTACCTGGGACGAGAGATTTTGTCCCACCCGGCGTATTCTCTAGACTTCGCTTTGGCTGAATAATTTTCACCTTTTTCGCTCCCTGTAACATCACCTGAGTGATACGCACTTTACTTCTGTCGAGGAGGTCCACAGAAGTATTGGTGACTTTATCAACTCGAAACAGCTCTCTTATTTCAGCAGTTGCATTTGGCAGTTCCCGGACCGATGGCTCAAATTTATCCAACACGATGGGGATTATTTCCCTGATTAGGTACGTGTTCGATTTGCTATCATTTGCTATCTGTGTGTCTTGCCTGTGGCCGAGAATTAATTTGCACACCTAAAATTTTAAGGATCCCTTCTAACTTGGTTTTTTCTACTTGTTGTCTTCTGCGGGTGCTGTTTGTGGTTTTCAGAGTGCAAACACGAAATGTGTATAAAGTAGCATAAAAATTTACCATCTTAACGGAAACCCGTATACTCCTAAAATTCTCATTTTTCTATTTCTCACTACTATTTCTTTCGGATCTTTTTAATCAGAGCCAATAAATGGGCGCAGTAAGTTTTGCAGTGTTTTCAGAAATGTTTGAAACTTCCCAGGCGTATTTTGTGTTTTCACTTAAAGTTAAGTAGAGATATTCCTCCGATTTGTTTCTTTTCCATTTTAAATATTTCAGTTTTCTTTCGATTAGAAACTTCGGAAAACAAGTTCCTTTTTAGATAGTTTTCAGTATTTAACCGTTTGAAACCATGATCTTTGGACTTTATAACCGTGTTTACCGCACAGCAGGATCAATACAAAAAATTGTAGCTTTTAGTATATTATCAATAACAAATTGTTAATTAAGATAAATGTCCAAATTAGTCATCTTTACCACTACTAATAAATATTTTTTACGGTTGTCTTTTATTAGACTTCAAATAGTGTTGCCATTCTACTGATATTTCAGTAGATCTACTGATTTGTGAGTAGATCTACTGATTTTAGCACTTGTCTACTGATCTACTAATGGATTTCGTTAATTTGTAAAATTCTACTGATTTTGATTTTTATGAATTTTTTGACAGTCTACTGAATTTTCTACTGATATTTTGCATTTTAATGTTATCGCAAATTTTAAGGGTAACTGCTGCTTTACCCAAGGTGAACGAAATAGCGTTCATGTCGTTTCTCTCCCAAGGACGAAGGAGTAGGTAAATAGGGTTAACATAGAATGTGTTAATTATTTCTTCGGGCAAGTATGGTGGCTAAGCGGTTTGCTTGGGTCATGTTCAAGGTATAGCTTACACGGTCGTCCCAAGATACTCTCCAGCTTCATTGCTTTAAATTAAGAATTTGAGACCAGCTCCCGCCAGCGATGGGTTTGATGTGTGTAGGTAGCTTGTACTTGTGATTTCCCTTTACGACTTTACGATACTATTAGGGGTTAGATGAATATAGGAAGGAAACACGAATCTATTTTTTTTTTATTCTGAGCAGCTGGACCACCAGGGCGGCGTTCATCAGTGCTTAAACTGATACCGGATAATATGGGAAAGGTATGTATGTTTGTGTTATTTTCCAATGTACCACAATCCTATTGTAATAGCAGGCAAAGTAAGAACCGACCCTTCGAGCCTGATGCAGGATCATTCATCACGTTAACTGACCCCTTCTTTTTTTCTTGTCTGGTGTTTGAAACTCAGTTACGGTCACTCTTGCCCTGTGCTTTCATTCAGCTGGCGATATCTTTTTTGGGGGAGCATTTTTTACCTGACGTTGACAAAGTCTCACTTGTAAAAATTGGAATTATAGTTGTGTATATACAATAAAGAGCGATTGAATTATAGACAGCTGGCGTTATGCAAATGTGGCGCTGTGTGCGGCCCATGTAAACGGAAACGACATGACATATGCAGCACTCCTACAATATAAGGAGTAATGCGACCTAAATCAGTAAAAGTGGGACGCAGTATGGGTAAGACGAAGGATCTAAGCACATCGGATTGTTGACAAATTGTTGGGGCCCGACGAATGGATCACTCCATCTCGGAAGTCGTGCAGGAACTGGGATTTTCACGAGCCACTATATTACTGGTGCACCGTGAGTACATCGAATCCGGTAAAACCATCCCTGCAAGAGCCAACTGCCGTGGACAACAGCGTGTGGATGAGCGGGTTCATCGTCGGCTAGCTCGCATTGTAACAGCGGATATACGGGTCACAGTGCAAGAAATCACTCGGAAATTTAACGCTGGTGCACAAAAACGTGTAAGCAGCCACACCATGCAGAACCATCTCCTCGCTATGGGGTACAGAAGCCATCGTCCCACAAGGGTACCACTGCTGACCGCACATCGCAAGGTGCAAAAATTAGCATGGGCGCGGGAACATCCCCACTGGACCCTAGACATGTGAGAAAATGTTGCCTGGACTGATTAATCGAGATTAACGTTGGTACATGCGGATGGCAGGATACGAGTACGGCACAAACCACATGAAGCAATGGATCCTTCGTATCAGCAAGGTACTCTTCAAGTTGATGGAGGTGGCATTCTCGTCTGGGGAAATTTATGTGAACTGAAATAGGACCCTTGGTACGTGTGACATCGGCCGTCACAGGTCAACGTTACCGGGATATCCAGGACGACAATTTGCTCCCGTTTGTGCGTCTTTAACATCTCACTGGGACCTCATCCTGTAACAAGACGATGCACAGTGCCATCGCTCCCGAATCGTATCCGAATAGTTGGATGAACAATCCACCGACGTGACCTCGCTTCCTTGGCCAGCTATGTCGCCTGAACTCAATTCCATCGAGCACACCTAGGATGACATCGCGAGAGATGTTCAAGGATCTGACCCCCCATCCATCAAATATTCGTGAACTGTGGGAGCTTGTTCAGGGTTTGTTGATCCGTATGGCTTCCCAACGCTTCCGGTGTCTTGCAGAGTCTATGCCGAGACGCATCGCCACCGTCATCAGGGCGAAAGGTGGTGCTACACGTTAACAGACAGGTATCTCTAATTCCATTGCTCTTCAGTATATATCTGATTATTTTTTGTACAATATATAACATAATTTAGAATGTGAGTGCTGTGCAGAAAGGAAATTATGCACAAAGTTACAAGGATTGCTGGGAAAGTGAAAAAATTAAAGGTTGGTTTGCAAGAAGCAAGAAAGGGGAGAGTATGTATATTGAAAAGCTTGTTCCATAGACCTAAAAATTTCCATGTCTGGGAAAGGTAACTTGGAAAAACATCCAAAAATCTTCCAAACATATAAAATGTACAGCCGAGATTTTGGTCAAGCCGACCTTGCTTTCATTTCCATCAGTGAGCAATACTGGAGCAGAAGAAAAAGTGAAAGAGGTTGAAATACGAATGGCAGCATGTATTGCTGAGCATAATCTGCCCTTCAACATTATGGAACATTTGGCAGACCTTATACGTGCAGTTTGCCCAGACAGTGATGTGGGAAAGGAATTGAGCTGTAGTCGCACCAAGGCCACAGCCATTGTGAAAAACGTCATCGGTGCAGAAAACAAAGCGGAGCTTTGTAAAATCCTGAAAAAGGAAAAGTTTTTGATTATTATAGATGAGTCTACTGACTGCGATACCAAATACTTGTGTATAGCAACCCGTACTACAAGAGGACAGAGAGTTGTAGATGCGTTTTTTGATCTCGTTCCTGAGCAAAATGCCACAGCCGATAGTTTGTATGATTCCATAAATGAAGCATTTGATGTTCACAATATTCCATGGAAAGACAGTAATATTGGCTTTGCTGGTGATAGAGCAAATGTGATTATGGGACAGAGGCATTTTGTGTCCACTCTTTTAAAGGAAGCAGTCCCTAATCTCATTATCATGAAGTGCATTTGCCATTCCTTCCACTTGTGTGCATCATATGCATGCGAGAAACTCCCACGCGCTGTGGAAGATTTTGCAAGGGATGTGCACAGCTACTTTCAGAACAGCCCGAAGCGTGCTTCTGAATTCAAACATTTTCAATTGTACTTAGAAAATAAACCCCATAAAGTATTGCATCCAAGTCAAACCAGGTGGCGTTCGCTACATGCTGTTGTTAAAAAACTGATTGAGCAGCATGATGCGCTAAAGGCATTTTTTGAAAACGCAGCTAAGAAGGACAGAGTCTTGGCAGCAGAAAGGATTAATGCTGAACTTCATAATCCCATCCTGCAACTGTACCTTCATTCTTTTGGATTTTGTGCTGCCACTTTTTACTACTTTAAATCTGCAAAGGCAAAGTGAAAAGCCGCAGATAGATATTTTAAGGGAACGTGCCATATCAACATTAAAATTTATTTTTGATTGTTTCTTGAAACAATGTTATCTTGAAAAACAATGTTGAGGATGTTTAGTACCGAAATCCCTAACACTTTTTACGCATGAGTGAAATATATTTTGGTGCAAATGTAGCTTTATTATTGGCAAAAATCACACATCTTCAAAGTCAAGATGTTGACATGTTTAAACAGCGATGTCTAAATTTTCTCATTGAAGCATATGAAGACATTTTATGCCGTTTTCCTTTTAGAAATCAAGTATTTCAAAATTTAGAAGCTTTGGATCCAAAACAGGTGCACAGCGAGTCAATAGTATCAATTGTTAGACTGGTGAGCATGTTTCCACGCATTGTGAAAGTCTCCGATCTGCAGTCTATTGTTAGTGAGTGGAGGCTGTTGAAAAACACTCCAATAACTAAAAGTTCGGAGATGTCTGTGGTAGACTTCTGGTGCCATGCAGGACAAGTCAAACAAGGTGATGGAAGTTTGGTCTTCCCATTGCTTCACAACTTTATGACAATACTGTTGTGTTTGCCACATTCAAGTGCTCCTGCGGAAAGGGTTTTCTCCAATTTGAATTTGATGAAGACAAAGTTAAGGAACAGACTCGCCAATAAAACTCTTTGTGGATTGTTGCACACCAAACAATATATGCAAAACACACAGTGTTATTCTTTTGTAGTATTTAAAACTATGATTAAAAGACTAACAGTAACATTTATAATGAATTTTGATTACATCATTCTGTTCAAGAAATTAAATTCATTTAAGCAGAAAGATCTTTGTTCACTATTTTGAAGGTGCTGAATATATTGATACCTTCCAACGAAATGAAACATAATTTTTCTCACAGATAATTTACACTTATGAATAAGTTTTTAAAATGTTTGGTAAGTTCTGAATGTTTTACTTTCCTTTAGTACTCAGGGACTCTCCAAACTGTATTTTATTGCATAAGTTAAATAATAAACACTGAAGCGTAAACAGAAATGTGAGGAACTTTAGAACAAATTTAGATCACGTCCTGGGCTATGAATTTTCAGTATGCAAAAAAGAGTGGCGCTGCTGCTTGAAATGTTGGAAATGCGGAGTTAAATCAACCGGATGGAGAGTTCAAATACAACGTGGCTACGTCGGATAGCATGAATGACGTACAACCTGCGAAATCAGTTTTCCCAACATAAAATCAGATGCTGCCTACCAGCGAAAGCAATGTTTGTTGAATGATCACGTTGACAATTTTAGAGTACCCTGTATTTACTAAAACCACCATTACCGGAAAAAGCTACGTGGACGAGCCCTTTGATAACTTACTTCCCTTCATACATTTCTACTTCCGACTGCAGGAGGTCTTCTTCCTACAAGATATCTTCCGAATTTTTGCTTCTGTTTGTCGGAACGGTTTGAGCATCCTCTTCTCAACCACCGGATCGAAACACCACTCAGATTCTATGGAAGGGAAAGAGACAATTTATTAGAGGTCGACACATACTGGTGGCAACAGACGAAAGTCTTATTTTGAATCATGGACCACAACATTCCCCGAACGTTTCCTAAACCTCGCTGACTCCATTACCTGAGGCACTGCTGCTGGCCATGTATGGTAAATTGCCCTTTCCGTGTATATGTTGTGTTCGCGTTTTTTATATTTAATCTCATCTCTGATGTGATATAAGTCACTCAGTACCCAATTCTATATAAAATCAGAGTTTCGTGCATGATGACTCAATTAAAAAGTAGTAGCCTATTTAAAGGCGTTATGAGAACCAAAGATTTATCAGGCGCACAACAAATTGAAATAGTTTTATATTTGTAAAATAAGTTATTCATATAACTTATTTTACAAATATAAAACTAAAAACTGCATATCCATATAAACATTTCAATGTATGCTCTTTTGCTAACTTAAGAATACGTTAAAATACATGAAAACTGCTGTTTTTCAGGGGATTTTAGTTGTTAGATATTAGCAGTTAATCATAAAATTTAATACCGATGCTTTATATCAACGACGTCAAGCGAGAATAATTTTTGCGAATTATATTAGAAAAATTGAATAGCATATTCAAGAGATTATCATAGCATCAAGCGGTAATATTTCGCAGAGATGATTGATATTTTTATGAAAAGTATGTTGGATGCTGAACGCGTTAAAATGAAATATGCCCCAAATATTAAGCTGTTAGACATGGATAACTTAAAAGCGTATACTCCACCCCCATTGCTTTTTTCTGAAATACAGCGTTCAATTTCTGATTGAATCAAATTATGCATACTAGCGCTTTTGAAAATGCTAACAATAGAGAAATTTTATGTTTCGACGTCAGCAATGTACAAACGTGAACAAGGAACTCATGGTATAAAACCCCGAAAGACAAACATTAACAACCATGCGTTATGCGGGATTCAAACCCAGACCGTTCGTTGGGCGATTGATCAGAAGCCATCACTAAGATCACTGATACAACAGGGCGGCAGTAAGACAAACACAACGTTCATGCCTTACTGGGATTCCGACTCAGATCCCTCCGTTGGGTGAATGAAAACAAGCCATTGCTTAGACCACAGCTCCACCCGGGCGGCTGCTTTGGGGACCTTGACGACATCAAAAGAAGAGCTACCAATTTGGGAAGTTTGCTCGGAATATACAAACATAGCGCTTTTGAAAACGATAAAGATAGCAACATTAAAAATACGACCCGTGTTGAGCATACCTAAAACGAAAGAATACAGGAACTCAAACAAACAACAAAAACCCTCGTGACAGTTTTTTAAATACCCTAGAGTCCACAATTTCCTTGATGTATAATGGCAGTCTGTTCCACTCAAGGGGGCCAGCTGCAATAATACTGTTACGCAGCAATATTGTGCGTGCCCTGGGAACCACGAAACTCGCATGACCTCGAGTATAATTTGAATTGCAGAAATGCTGTATTTGCAACAGTTCAAGATAGCTTTTCTTGTAGACTCTGCCATGCATAAGTAGTAATAACCTAAAAATAAATATTTTATCGAAGGGAAGTATGTTATTAAGGCCATAAATACTACCAGTATTTAAAGACGAATTTAGAAGCCGAATATATTTTCTCTGAAGAACAAGAATTCTGTTTACATTACGATCCGTTGTTTGACCCCAGACGAAAATACAAAAGAAGACAACATAAGATAGATAAAATAATAATATAGCATTAATCTGAGTCTGATTGTCAAAACATTTTAATACCTGGATATAGCACCAATATGAGACTTAAGAATATTTGCTAAATAACTTACACTGAAGAGCAAATGAATTAGAGATACCTGTCTGGTAACGTGTAGTACCACCTTTCTCCCTGATAACGGCGGCGATTCTTCTCGGCATGGACTCGACAAGACACCGGAAGCTTTGGGAAGCCATACGGATCCACGATTCCTGAACAACCTCCAACAGTTCACGAAAATTTGAAGGAGGGGGATCAGAGCCTCGAACATCTCTCTCAATGGCATCCCAGATGTGCTCGATGGGATTGAGGTCAGGTGACCAAGCTGGCCAAGGAGGCGAATTCACGTCGGTGGAATGTTCATTCAACCATTCGGATACAATTAGGGAGCAATGGCACGATGCAGTGTCTTGTTGCAGAATGAGGTCCCAAGTGGGATGTTGAAGGCCCACAAACGAGAGCAAATGGTAGTCCAGGATATGCCGGTAACTTTGACCTGTGAGGGACGATGTCACACGTATCAGGGGTCCCATTTCAGTCCACGTAAACAGTCCCCAGACGAGAATGACACCCATACAGCTTAAAGAGTATTCTGCTGGCAAGAAGGATCCATCGCTTCATGTGGTTTGCGCCCTACAGGTATTCTGCCGTCCGCATGTACCAACGTGAATCTCGACTCATCCGTCCAGGCAACATTTTTTCACATGTCTAGGGTCCAGTGGCGATGTTCCTACGCCCATGCTAATGTTTGCACCCTGTGATGTGCGGTCTGCAGCGGTACCCTCGTGGGACGATGACTTCTGTACCCCATAACTAAGAGATTGTTCTGGATGGTGTGGCTGCTTACACGTGTTTGTTCACCAACGTTAAATTGCCTAGTGATTTCATGCACTGTGACCCGTCTATCCGCTGTTACAATGCGAGCTAGCCGACGATGAACCCGCTCATCCACACGCTGTTGTCCACGGCTGTTGGCTCTTGCAGAATGGTTTTACCGGATTCGATGTACTCACGATGCACCAGTAACACCGTGGCTCGTTAAAATCCCAGTGCCTGCACGACTTCCGAGATGGAGCGATCCATTCGTTGGACCCCGACAATTTGCCCACGATGAAATGCGCTTAGATCCTTCGTCTTACCCATACTGCGTCCGACTCTTGCGGAATCCCGTCGCATCACTCCTTATATTGTTGGTTCGCTGCATACTTCATGCCGTTTCCGTTTACAGTGCCGCCCACAGCGCCACATTTGCATAAAGCCAGCTGTCTCTAATTCAATTGCTCTTCAGTGTATATGGACACCCCAACGCAAAGTCTCATGTAGTACAACACCCAGAAATTTCACCGAAGACCCGAATGCAACAGGATCCTGGTTCCATAAAATACCAGTAGGCGACGACAGCCGAAGACCACGGCCCGAAAAAAGACTCAGGTTGCTTTGTTAGTATTAACTGTAAGAGCGTTACAACCAAACCAGCAAGAAATCTCATGAAGCTTACGATTTGCATGAGGCAATATCTCGGACAACGAATCCCCATGGGAAAAAAGGCTGGTGTCATCAGCAAATAAAACTCTCTGAGAATTAGAAACAACATTAAATATATCGTTAACATACATTAAAAAAAAGCATAGGGCCCAAGACTGAGCCCTGAGGAACTCTTGAATGAACTCTTTAAACTTAAGAACGAAAACCCTGTATTTGTACATATCGTGTCCTGGTAGCCAAATAATTCTCGAAAAATGAAAGTGCAACTCCCCTAATCCCAATATGTTATAATTTAGACAAAAGAATATCATGGCGAACACAGTGAAATGCTCTTGACAAGTCGCAAAAGACACCAAAAACACAACTTCCACAATCTACATTGGACTGTAAAAATTACAAAGTATCCAATAACGCTGTCTCCGTTGAGTGATCCTTCCGAAAACCGTGCTGATTCCAATGTAAAGTTTTATTCAAATCCAAAAATCCTGACAAGCTATTCAAAACCAGCCTCTCCAATATTTTTAGCAAATATCGAGATATTTGCTACTGGACGGTAAATAGCAACATCAGTTCTGTCGCCCCTTTTATGGATGGCTGAAACCCTACTTATTGTAAAGGATAAAGGAATTCTAACAGTTAAAAAGATACAATTGAAAATATGACTCATGAGTATTACTAGATTTTGAGAATCATACTTAATTACTCTCGGATGAATGTCACCCGGAGCCGATCCCTTTGATGAATCCAGAACAGTCAGAACCGACATAAGATCATCTGAAACAGGATTAAAATTAAAAGAAGAAGATAATCTCTGGTGCGACAGAAATTCGTAATAATGCCCAGTTGAATGTGGCATATCAGCCAATAAGTTTGCAGTAATTAAAAAAATACGTATTAAACAAATTTACAATGTGGTCCAAGTCAGTAACTCTAGTTCCCATGTGATCAATCTGTACGGAATCCCCCTGAACCCGAGACCTGGACAACAACTCATTAATTAATTGCCAAACTTTACTGCAGTCGCTAGTATTTGACAACCGACTTATAAAATAATTTTTCTTTGCACATTTCAACTTAGATTTAGACCAGTTTCTATATTTACAAAAATAAAATAAATATGAAGCATTTCTTGAACGCAAGAATATTTTAAATAATCTACTTTTCCTATGTAAAGATCTCAATAAATTTCAAGTAAGTCGTAGAACGCCGCCCCGGTGGCGCTGTGGTCTAAGGCGTTGGCCTCTGATCATTCGCCCGAAGGGGTCAGGGTTCGAATCCCGGTGAGGCATGGATGTTGTGTTTGTCTTACGGCACTGGCTCTCTCCCTTCCCTGGAACCAGTGACCCTAAGTTAGGGACGGGCGAAGAACTTCCGGCCCGATGACTTGGTGCACTGACCGCCTGGAAAATCCCATCGTTGTCGGGGCACATAAAGTCCATGAACGCTAAATTATGCTGCGCTGACCTGATGCATATGTGTGTTGTACCTCGTGCATTGAATGTGGATGCTATTTGAACTGGTGTCGCTTTTCTGTTGGCATGGGCAATCCTGTCCTGACACAGCTGCTCACGGTGGTTTAGCACCCGTGGTCGGCCATTGCGCAGTCCACGGTGGATGGTAAAACCTTCCATGTTGTATTCTTGGTATACACGTGACATTGTGAATTGAGGAATGTTGAATGTTCGCACAGCTTCCAGAAACTGAATGCCTCATCCATCTGGACCCCACTACCAATGATCGTCCAAACCTCGATAATTCACATCGGCTTGCCATAAACTTACTGTTTGTTGTTCAACCCGATTCACAAGATTACTCTTCGCAACTGATGAAAATCGTGAGGTGCGTCGAATATTATATACGACGGCAGCCGCAATTAAAAATTTCATTCTGTTGCCCCAATACTTTTGGTACTTCAGCGTACCGAGATCAGTATAAATAACTTTTAAATAGATAAGTAAAATAATGCAAGAAAAGCAAAATGTTATCCCCAATCATGAAATAGAAGTCATCGCTCTTTTTACGTTTATAATTTAGTAACGGAAAACGTATCATTGGCCACCACCCGGGATTGAACCTCGTGTCTTCCAGTTACGCGCCGGGCATGCTTTCACTACACCACAGTTGCCTCGAAATTGGTGCGGGTGAGATAACCTGTTAAGTAGTTTGGCAGTTTACCGTATGTCAGTCTGGAGAACTTTGAGGCCGCTGTGGTGCAGTGAAAGCATGTCCGGTGCGTAAATGGAACACCTTGTGTTCGATTCCCGGTGAAGCCCGATGATAATTTTTCCGTGACTCACTTATAAAACTGGAAAGAGCGATGACTTTTATTTGATGTTCCAAATCCACGTCAACTGTGTATTTAATAACCCCCAATTATCTAAAACTAGAGCAAAAATTGCACTAATTAATCTGAAGAAAGGATTATTGAAAGAAATTTACCGAATTTCTGTTCCGTTGATTTTCAAGAGCAACGATCAAAAAGAAACCCCAGTAGTGGTAGAATTTCGATATCAGACGGCTTACTAGGTGAAGGCAGCCTCAAATGTTTAAGGGTACTATGTCCAAATTTATTCTCATCCATGACGTATTGATTAAAAATCATATGCTCATGAGTGTATTTGTATTAGACAAGCTTTCGTGATTAATTATTTCTTTCCTCCAATAAGTACAAACGTTAGCGCAAGAATTAGGGTGTGTTGCGCAACTACCTGTGTCATCACGTACCGTTCGACGTCGCCAGCAGGAGCGGGGACTTGTCCCACGGCGCCCATTGCTTCGATTACTATTGACGTTACACCACCGGCGAGTGCAACAGCAGTGGGCCGTTGAATGCCGCACCTGGACTACGGAATGGCACGACATTGTCTTCTCCGACGAATCTCGCTTTTTCCTGCAACACCACGATGGTCGGATGTGCATGTGGTGGCACCGCGGTGAGAGACTGTATGATACCTACATTATGCATCGCCATACAGATCCGTAGCGTGGCGTTATGGTTTAGGGCTCAGTTGTATGATACCCGTACCACTTTGGTACGCATCGCCGGTACACTCAACAGCCACTGCTACATCATCGATGTTTTGGAGCCTGTAGTTCTCCCTTACCTGCAGGACCTGCCAGCGGCCACGTTTCAACAGGTCAATGCGCGACCCCACGTGGCACGCCGCGTGCAACAATTCTTCAACGCTCACCAGGTGTCACTGCGGCCGTGGTCTGCCTGTTCTCTCGATATTTAGCCCATCGAACACGTCTGGTCGCTGATCGGCATCCGAGTGACCCGACAAGCACCACCCGGGGCTACGCCTGGTGAACTATGACAACGTGTGGAAGCAGCCTGGACCGACATACCCCAAGCCCACATCCAAAGCCTCTTTCGTTCGATGCAGCGACGTGTAGCGGCCGTTATTGCCAGCCAAGGGAGCCACACGAACAATTGATGTCTGCGTGTTCCGCAAGTCGCACGGGCCTGTAAGCTCAATCGTTTCGTCTTTGTATCTGTTGTTATGTGTCCAGTAAATCTGGCTTTGCTGTCTTGTGTCCGTCTTGGTGTTGCATTTTGGGTGGCCAGAAGTGTATATGTCGTGTGATTCTCCGATCAGCTTAGTAGCCTGAGATCGTTCTTTAACAGGAAGATAAATAACAAACTCCATTTTGCTTGTTTTTTTGAAAAAGCCAATTACTTCAGTTTGGACACCATGCTCTTTTTCAGAAGACAAATATATCTAATAATATTTTAGAGAGTATGTTCAAATTATGACGGCAGGGAATATACACTGGTTCAGATTTAATTCTAATCACCTATGTGAATTTGTTAAAAGATCAATCATAACATTAGTACAAAAATAACTATCACAGAAAAATCGAAAACGTAATAAAAGAAAACCTAGTGCAAAACACATTTAAAAAATGGCAAAAAGAAATAACATTTTAGTACAAGTCACATTTTAAGAATGGCAAACATATGTCGATGCTAATATACTGTGATGCTTAGAACATATGATCTTTGTAAGTTTTTATTTATGTGTCATATTTTTCAGGATAACGACAAAGACGAACTGAAATTTTTATGCGGCCATTCATTTTAGATGTAAAATCCCAGTTTACATTCATGAAGGAGTAATCAAACAGTGCGCGAATGAATGCAGAACACCATTTTCTAATGCAACATGGTTTTTAAATCCAGATGCACAGATATGGGAACATATTGCAACTTATCGACCAAACACAGAATCCGAGATGCCTACTTTAAACAGGGAATAAAATATCCGTTCAATTTAAGTTACTAGTTTTTCCTTCGGTAATAAATTGAAATAACAGTTTATTAACAATTAATTTTTTTAAGAAGCCTGTAGAGCTATGAAAATGAATCTCTCAGATTAAATATAAGGAAGCCGATGCTTCCATTGTTTCAAAACGAAGTTCTGTAACAGAGTTTCCTGTTCTTTGTAAGTTCTTACAGACAGAAAAATAACGTGCATAAATCGGAAAATCACATCTTTGTAAAATCATGCACGACCGTCTCATGCGCTTTAGCCGCTGTGGTCAAAGCCATTAAGACTCAGCTCCACAATGACGTACTGCCCTAGCAATTCACACATTGTAGCAGTACATTGAGAAAATCAGTACATCTACCAGCAGGACAACGCACCACGTCACGAGTTCTTGGGGTGGGGGAAGGGCGTATTTTTCCAGTTGGCAACAGGTGGAGCTTCTTTCTCGTGGTGAACTTAGTTTAGGGAATTTGTGTACTTAATTTCGTAGTAGGAGGTTGGGATAGAATGCTCCTTGGTAAGTTCGAAAATTCTTTTCCTGTTTTATTACACTGCCGGAAAGTGAAAAAAGAACACAAAGAAGGAATTGGCGGACCATCATGAAATTTACATATGTTAATGGGGTCGAGTTCACGTACGTGTGATGTTAATTTCGGGACCAACCGGAGAGCGCTTACGCAACGGAGTACGGCGAAGTGAATGTAATCAGTCATCGGCGTACGGACACGTGCGAAGACCCTGAAGAAGCTGCAATGCCTGGACATGGAAGACGTTCGATTTTAGCAGTTATCGGACTATGAGCGAGGTCGTCTAGTCCGACACCGCGAGGCCCGGTGGTCGTATCACCGTATTGCGGAGGGAATTGGACGGGAAGTGTCGGTGGTGGTACGATGGTGGCGTAGATGGTCCGAGGATCATTCTCACACGAGAAGACATGGAACCGGGAGTCGCAGGCGGACTCATCAGCAGACCCATCGACGCATAAGAACAGCGGCGTTGTCAAGCAGAACATCCACTGCGAAGCAAATCCGAGCTGCCGTTGCACCTGAGGCAACTGTGCAAACAATCCGCAACCGTCTACTGGATGCAGGACTACCTACACGTGTGCCTCTTACATGTGTACCTCTGACTCCAGCCCACCGTCAGGAACGGCTGTAGTGGTGTAGCCAACGTCTGCACTGGAGAACGCACTGGCGATCTGTCAGGTTCAGCGATGAAAGCAGATTCTGCTTGGGAGCCTCCGATGGCCGTATGCGTGTTCGCAGACGCACAGGTGAGCGTCTTCACCGTTCTTGCATCCGCCAGCAGCACACAGGGCATACACCTGGTCTTCTGGTGTGGGGAGCGAACAGCTATCACTCCCGTACACAACTAGTGTTTGTACCGGGTACGTTAAACAGCACCTCCTACATCAACCACATCATTCAGCCCGTTGTTGTGTCATTTGTAAGGTCGGTCCATCGTGGTGTTTTCCAGCAAGATAACGCACGCCCACACACGGCACGTGCAACGCAACATGCACTTTAGGGTTTCAGACAACTTCCATGGCATGCACGTTCACCGGATTTGTCCCCCATTGAGCACGTGTGGGATTTTATGGGACAACGACGTATCCGGTCTCCACGGCCAGCCACGACCATCCCCGATTTACGCGTCCAGGTTGAGGATGCTTGGAACTCAATACCCCAAACTGATATTCAACATCTGTACGACAGACTCCATGCCAGAATTGCACAGTGTGACCCAGTTCATGGCGGTTCAACCTCGTACTAACCATGTTACGTGGAAATGTTATTTTTCAGTTTACCAGCAAATACAGCTGTATTTTGCCATAATGTTTTGATCACGATATCCTCTGTATTCCGTTATTATGCTGTATAAATTTCGTAGGTATCAGACGTCTCCTTCTTGGTGTTCTTTTGTCACTTTCCTCCAGTGTATTTATTTGTTTTTAAATCGTTGCATTACTCTTCTCTACCGCTCCTGACATTTCTTTCTAAACTTTCTATTTGTTTGTGGTTTTTAAAAATGTAGAGTCGCTTAGTTGTTTGAAGCATGAACAACCTTTTAAAACACGAATTCCTAACTATCATTTATGGGGCTACTCAGCCTATTTGAAATTTTTGAAAATCTTTCTCTCTTAGAATCACATAGAAAATCGAATTTCAACTAGTACCGTTATACGAAAACAACGCAACTGTTTCAAAAAAAATGAAGTACCGGAATACTAAAATCGTGGAATAATAACTACAGTAATTAAAAAATAAAATTAAAAATATGTCTATAGAGAGGTAACAGGATATCCAATTTCTATTTCCTCATGAATAAACTTGAAGCGCTGCATTTTATTTTAGGTGAATTGATTATTTGTGAAATTTATAATAATTCGAATTATCAAATATCTTGATCTTTCTTATATTATAAGTTATTAACATTTTGAAAAGGAAAGTTATCTCAAAATTTCATAACTGATGTTTAGCTCAAAGTAAGACTCGTAAATTAAGCACTGGACAGGAGATTGTTGAAAATTACCGGGATTGATCACGAAACAAAATATTTGGCACAATTTGTGAGTAGAGTACTGCAATACATCTGCTACAGCTTTGTTCATATTCTTGTGAATTATGTTGTGACAAACATACAAAATCATCTTCTGGACGCTTATTGCACATAAAGGTTTTAAGGAATATAGAATTTTTAGAATTTCGCTAAGGCCTTAATATTTGCTAATAATATCTATAAATCCAATACTTTCCAAGAATTAGAAATTCACAAGTCGATTAAATTAGCCTTCTTAAAACCTCTTTAAATAACAGATGTAGCAGAAATAAAGACATTTACAGTGTTCTTGAGTGTGTGATATACAGAGGATTTTCACACATTTCTAAACTTTTTGAAAAATAATTACAGAAAATGAAAGAGGTTCATAGAATTGAAACTGGCAACAGCGTGTTCGATGACGAAAAGAATCACTTGAAAAAAGGTGGAAGACGCTCGAAGAGCAGGTTTTGTATGGTTGCAACCGTTACTCGTGTAATATGGAGTTGAACTTTATCATACTGCAGCTGCACACCAGTGTCCAGAAGTGCACATCGTTTGAATTTGATGGCATGTCGAAAAAATTTCTGATAAGATCTGCATATACGTCACTGTTTACTTAGCCGTCCCTGGACATGTAGCGCTCCAAAATTAGGCCTCGTTTATCCAAGAAGACCGTCAGCATAACCTTTCCTGAAGTTGGCTGCGTGCGGAGCTTCTTAGGTTTGGATAAGGAGGGATGGGGCCTTTCCGCGCTCGCTTTCTTCCTTTCTGGATGTTATTGAACCCAGGTTTCATTTCCTGTATGTAGGAAGCAATCACCTTCTGCTCCGAAGCTCAGCATAATTTTTTGACAAGAATTAACAAGCAGATATTTCAATTCTCAGGTCATCTGCCATGACACTTAACTTGCCGACACTTTGTTAGACTGGAGCACAACATGGATGCTGTAGTGCGGTGAACAATGACGAATGTTGTAAAGTGTATCTATTTCATTCACCGTAAGTCTGCGATTTCTCATCAAAATACCTTCAACTGGTGTCACTAATCTGGTGTCACTACTATGTGTGTGTGACCCGGTTGAGCAGAACCTGTCACAGAACTCACGCCGATCTCATTTCATTCGTACACTTCTTGCGGTGACAGACCGGCAACGCCATATTGCAACTTCATGTGACGATGACTTTCGATAGGTTCGACGCTTTCTCTACTCAAAAATAGACGACAGAACCTTTTGTGCATATGTCAAGTGGGGCGGCCATCATTACTCTTCCACAGTGACGTCACTACGCTTGTGTGCACTGTGCTGCAACCTGCAAGAAAATATTTTTGTCTTTGGAATAATGTGCAGTACATTTACAAACAATATTGCGAAGATACTGGACAATGAAACTGCATTTTGAATTTTTTTCACAGTTTTAAGGCTAACTCATGTGATAAATTATGTGTTAACAGAGTTTAGGTGAATAAAATACTATAAATTCATGTGCTTTAAATCTTTGTTTTAAATATATATCTCGTAGTATGTAGTTCTTCCACTCTTTAACAGACTAGGGAAATTTAAGTCGGGGCTAAACAAATGGGCAGAATTTAGCCGAAACGAATATATTCGCTGTCTAAGACAGCCGAATACAGCTGGAAGGAGTAAAGTTCTAAATTTACAGTTGTTTTCTTGCAGTTGTTTAGTATGCTAGCCACTGCACCACCTAGAACGACCAAGTCTCAAGTTTTGGAATAGTAATTAGTCGGAAGCTTGAGACTTGGTCGTTCTGGGTGGTATTGTGATTAGCATACTCTGGCGCTATCCGCGAGACGCAGGTTCGATTCCCACTCCAGGAAGAAAAAACTTTAAAACTTTCGAATATTAACTAACTTACCATCCACGTCATACTTACACCGAAAAACGGAATCACATCTTCAAAGTTTGTGTCGCTATACTTTATTAACTAATTTTCTGAAGCTTCAAAAGGTTTATATACTTCCAAGATTTGCCGAGTTATTTGGTGCTCCCCAAAACGTCCAGGTCCAGATTAAGCCTGCTGACCCTATAACGTTTCATATAACAGACTCATGAAGGTTTTGTGTTTTATGCCCCTGTTCTGTGGAAAGAGTTTAAAATGTTTTACTGGAAAGAGTTTAAAATGTTTTACTGTATATTTTATTTCATCAGATCAGAAATTAGTGGATCTAACGAAATTATAATTATTTTTTACCTAAAACAATAAAAAAAAATCAGTCTCCAGATATGTAGAGAGCCTTCAAACAATGCTACGTTTTAAAAGTAATTACCGAACTGGGTTTTGCAACGTTGTGTGTTTCTCAATGATTGACAAAGTGTAAAAGAGATCGCTATTCATCTGTGTTCTTTTTAACACATACACACCTGCTTCCAAACTGTTACTCAGAATAAAACGTCCTAAATTTATTCAGGAATATTCAATGAATTTCAGCAATTATCGTATAATACCTGTATGAATGTAGTGACACACGAAAATGATAATCAAAAAATCAAATACCATGATATTAAGTGGAGCATTAAATACAATTTTGATTGGTTCAACTGAAAATGAAAAGTATTTGCATATGACGGCCAAATAAATTACCAGCAATTCCTTTTTTGAATAAATAACTACACTGACGGAAAAAAAATCCCAACACCACGAAAAAATAGTTGTAGAGGAATGAAATGGCGGCAATACATTTGTATAGATAACATATTTAATCGATTAGGGTTTCGAGATCACGGCTTAATGTAAGCGCGAGAAGAACCATTTTAAATGTGAAAAGCTGGTACAATAATAACCGGTGTAACCGCCAGAATGTTGAATGCAAGCACGCAAACGTTCATGCATTGTGTCGTACAGGTTCTGGATGTCAGTTTGTGGAATGGAGTTCCATGCCTGTTGCAATTGGTCGGTCAATACAGGGGCGGGTAATGCTGGTTAAGGGTGACGCTGGAGTTGTCGTCCAGTGATGTCCCATACGTGCTCGATTGGTCAAAGATCTGGTAATCTAGCAGGCCACGGCAACATGTCGACACTTTGTAGAGCATGTTGGGTTGCAACAGCGGTATGGGGGCGAGCGTTATCCTGTTAGAAAGCACACCCTGGAATGCTGTTCATGAATGGCAGCACAACAGGTTGAATCACCAGACCGACGTACAGCTGTGCCGTCAGGGTGCGTGGGATAACCACGAGAGTGCTCCTGCTGTCATAGGAAATTGCTCCCCAGACCATAACTCGAGGTGTAGGTCCAGTGTGTCTCGGCCGCAGTCAGGTTGGTTGCAGGCGCTCACCTGGCATCCTTCTAACCAACACACGGCCATCACTGGCACCCAGGCAGAACCGACTTTCATCAGAAAACACAACAGATCTCCACTTCTTCCTCCAATGAGCTCTAGCTTGACACCACTGACGTCGCAAACGGCAGTGGTTTGGAGTAAGTGGAATGCATGCTTCAGGGCGTCTGGCTCGGAGCTGTCCTTCAAGTAACCGATTTGTAACAGTTCGTTGTGTCACTGTGGTGGCAACTGCAGCTCGAATTGCTGCCGCAGACGCGGTACGATGCGCCACGGCCATACGCCGTACACGGCGGTTTTCCCTCTCAGTAGTGCCCCTTGGCCGGTCGGAACCCGGTCTTCTTGAGGCAGTACCTTCCCTTAAACACCGCTGTCAACAATCATGCACAGTGGCAACATTCCTGCTAAGTCGTTCTGCAATATTGCGGAAAGGAAATCCACCTTCTCGTAGCCCTATTACACGACCTCTTTCACACTCCGTGAGCTGTTGAGAATGGCTTCTTCGTCTTCTTAAAGACATTCTTGACTAACATCAACACACTACGTCGAATTTCAACGATAACTAACGCTCACGAACGTTACAGCGAGTATTTACAGCAAACCTGATTTGCCTGTTCCGAGGAGCCCTACTAGTGCCACACGTATACGCCGAGCGCACAATTTGCATAGACGTCATCTTACAGATGTACTCTCACCGCCTACACTGTAAAAAAAATATCCGTGAATTAACGTAAAATCTTATGGCAGCACATTTGCCAAAATAATTCCGTTCCGTTAATAAAAATTCTGTTTTTTTACAAAACTTCCGTTTTATAATATTATGTTTTTCCGCAAAATATTTCCGTTTTCTGACAGAAGTATTACGTTTATTTACAAAAACAGTTTTATAACATTCTGTCTTTTCACAAAGTATGTACGTTTTCTGACAGAATTATTACGTTTTTTTACAAAAACCGTTTTGTGCTATTCAGTATTTTCACAAAATATTTGTGTTTTCTTACAAAATAATTACGTTATTTTACAAAACCTGTTTTATACCATTCCGCATTTTCACAAAATATTTCTGTTTTCGGACAGAATTATTACGTTTTTTCACAAAATTTGTTTTGTAACATTTGGTGTTTTGATAGAATTATTATGTTTATTTACAAAAACTGTTTTATAACGTAATGTTTTTTCACAAAATATTTGTGTTTTCTGACAGTTACTTTGTATATTTACAAATATTATGTTTTATATTTTATCCAATTATTTATTCCCTGGGCATAATTCTTTACATAGAAACGTTATGTTTAATAACGTTTTCCCACAAATTACTTCTTTCTGATAGAATTATAAATTTAATTACGAAACTTTTATATTATTTCACTTTTCCGCAAAATAATGATGTTTTCTGACAGATTAGGTCTGGCTTTAAAATTTTTTTAAATATTCTGTTTCCCAATCAAATATGTATTCAGACAATGTTTCTTTTCATAAATTTTAATTTCTAAATATCATTTTTGTGATATTTAGGTGTTCTTTTAATTACATTGTTTTTTACATAATTTCTTTGCACACATTATGGTCGAAACGAGTATCATATAATATTGTATGTAAGAAAACACCCAAAAACATTTCGCATGGAACATGCATTTACACAGAACCAGGCGAAATATAAGGTGTGAAAACTAAATAGGCAAAATACCTCAATAATATTTTATTTCTATAAACTGTTTATGTAAGTAGTATTTGTTTTTAGCAGGCAAATTTTGTTTTGTACAATGTTTTGGTTTATACTTACCACACATATTTTTTTATACTCACCACAAAATTTTTCCTTTGTAATTAATATTTTAGTCAGTTCTGTTTATGTAAATAGTATTTACATTTCTGGCAACAAAACGTCCTACAGGAATTCTTATTTAAAAAGAACTGGCAGGTTTTTTCACACAATATTTTTTTTGTTAGAAGATCTGTTTTATAAAACCGTTGTTTACAAACAGTTTTTGCAGGAATATTTCAGATTTTCATTTTTAGAAACCACCTTATACAAACAGTACAAATACCACATGTTAATGGTCAATGTGTTCTGTTTACGAAATGACAGTATGATCAATAGCAGATCTGTACTTTTTCTTGTTGCCGTCACTCATATGTTTAGTATCTTTTAGCACCAGCTTATGTGTATAAAATTTTTTGTCATTGTTTCAGCAGAATTTTGGAAGAATATTGTAGAATTAAAAAAAAACAAAAAAAACTGCCTGTTCTTAACACTTCAATGAATGGCTTTTGGGTTTTCTTCTGAATCTATGTTCCAAGTTATAAACATGGCTGTTGTATAAATCAACATGTAATTTTAATGGAATGAAAAGATTTCATAGGAGTAGAAATCGGTCATGGCAACTATGTAAGCATAAAAAAAAAACAAAAAAACTTCAAGTGTTTTGGTAGGAATTTAATGTTCCAGAGTTTTATTTTCCTGCACAGTAAAATGCTAGGACACAACAATAATAAACAAATGAAACATTAATTACAAATTGTAATTATCCACAGCTCGCTGTTTTCAAAGATGTTGTTAGCCAGCTAACATTTCTTAGGTATATTTGAATTTCTCCAAAACCACCAGATTATTCAAAGCTAGCAGGTATGATTAACAGCTTGTATCAAGCTGAAAGCTCTGTAAATGCCTACATGTGTTTACACTGAAGACTAGAAATTACCATTGCTTATAAACAGGAAAGATAAATGTAGATACATTTTGTAATTGTGATTTTCAACACTACATCTGTTAATGCTACTGTATCATATAGGAGTGCTAGCATTTTCCTTGCATTACTAGTAGTTAGAAAAAAAAAAAAGATCAAAGCTAATTACTGCAGTTTTCATAGAATATTAATGAGATTTGACCATTAACATAAAGATGGATGATTTTAGAGGAGCATTCGTGCTCTTTTAAACCTTCAGTATTAACATTAACGGTCTGTCATGATATTTGTTCTATAATTATTCTTATACCAAAATGCAAATACGTATGTCAGATTTCAAAGATTCAGCAAACTACATTTAATGATATGTGCCCCACTTTATTTCCGATTATGTACAGAAAAAAAATGCTTCAATTTCATTTCTAAAACTGGACCAAATTTGAAAAATTGTTTCAACAATGTTTTTATCTTTTCTTCAAGTTGCAACACCCTAGGTGCTATTGCAGGCTGCTGCACCTTCTTTTTGGAACTTTCGTTCTCCTCCGAGGGTTTATGTTTGCAAAAGCACCCTGAAAAACAGAAAATGCAAAGAATTAGTATTAAACACATAGCATTAAATATTGTGCAAAGTAGGGTAATGATACATATAACTGTTGTGTACATTTGGTTAAACATTAAAATCATTAATATTCTTGATGATTATGAAATTGCAATATCATATCTCAAAATATATGTATGCACCAAAGAAAACTTAGTAAGGCTCGTGATGATAATGGATAAACAAATTTAAATAAATAAATTACGCTGCCGCAATATCCCCAAAACAAAAATAGACTAGTTTGTTTTAAAAAAAAATGACCTGTCAATGAGATTGTATGAGATGTCACTAAACAAAACACAAAAATTGCACATATTATCCTAGAATCACTGAACACAAGAGCAAATGTGACTCAGAAATTGGATGAGAAAGCTGACCAGCTGTATTTATTTATTTGCAGCTGAGGCCTCTTGCCTGGCTGAAAAGAACTTTTTTTGTTTCACAGAATTTCTTTAACAGACGAATTTGAGCATTAATTTTAACACATCACACCCGAGAAGGCCAAAAGAGGTTTACACCCAAGTGAACTTTGAAGGGACTCATATTTCACAAGCTACACCATTGATTAGTTCCTTCACTTAATTTACATTCATTTTGGAAATATTTTTCACCGAAATAAATTATCACAAAAGCATGGGATAACTACTCTTTTCACAACTACCAAATTTACACCAATATACCAAATTTATATAGAAATGCCTTGTAATTATTCACTCATATTTATTAACAGGCTTTGAAAACAATCACATTTCTAACCACCCACCTCCCCCAGCTTGAATATACCACTCCGTCCACATGAATACATCACACATCTTTACACTTTGGCCAATAAGAAAAAAATAACAGATACAGAATTTTTGAAAGACAG
Source organism: Macrothele yani (assembly GCA_039090855.1). Lineage (NCBI taxonomy): Eukaryota > Metazoa > Arthropoda > Arachnida > Araneae > Macrothelidae > Macrothele > Macrothele yani. The sequence continues at coordinate 54,806,421 of CM077034.1, read as the reverse complement.
TAATGCATTACATTACCTCTTCTTCTAGCTTTGCAAATTTCTAAATTTTCTACCCCAAATCCTCTTAACATAAGTACCTTCTCTTTCTCTATTTCAACATTTTGATTTAAAACTCCAATTTAAAAATTTAGCATACCCTTTCGGGGCATCTGATGGGTCAAACAGAAAAGAACATTCTTAGCAATTCCCCTTTCATTCTTCCTTCACAAAGACATACAAAAAATAGGAAAAAAATGTATTCAACACTTGCTCAACATCAGAAACTCATTGACTTGAATTTTTTTTCTTCTATCAGGCAAAATGTATCATGTTTCATATCTGAAACAATCATTTGATGTTTCTGAATATTTCTGTTTCACGCGTTATGTTCTGTGAAGGTTCAACTGGCTGATACGTAGCGTTCGACAGTGAAAATTATTTGTGTCAATTGATCATTATAGTTAAAAAATACATATTAATGCTTACCACTTGAGAATTACCCCGCTTTCCTTCATTGTCAGCGAAGGAAAGCGGGGTAGTTCGCAAGTGGTAAGCATTAATACGCTTAATATGTATTTTTTAATTATAATGGTCAATTGACACACAAATAATTTTCACAGTCGGACATTACGTATCAGCCAGTCAAACTTTCATAGGACATAACGCGTAAAACAGAAATATTCAGAAACATCAAATGATTGTTTCAGATACTATATATGTTCCACGTATAATGGCATGATTTGGTTAATACCATAATGTGCAACTAGAAAGTATCATGTTTCATCAGAATTATAAAATAGCAATCAAACACTTTCTATTTGGAATTTCCGCTTCCTGCTCTTTTCTTTTTCTGCATATGGAGATGGGACTTCAGCATTTGTTTATGAAGAATTTTTGATGGCCAAAGGAAAAAAAGGAAATATTTAAGGTTTTACCTTTCTGGTGCACTCAACTCATCGGTGAGGGTGGAGAAGTCATGTTGAAAACCGTCCAAGAAGACGTCAAGGAAAATGGGATGTCATTAGACCTCAGAACAATGATGCACAACCTATGTCTCAGGACGGGTGTCGCGTTGGCACGCCATCACGACACTACCAAAACTAAATTTTTCGTAATCGTACGCCAAATTATTTTCTTCCATGCTGAACGCTGAAGTTCAAACCTGCACATGTGCGGCGTAATGGTTCGGAGAATGGCCAGTCCAGCGCTGATGCTCCTTTTGTTTACTTTGTTCCCATTGGCTGTTGATCTTCTAGCAGTGCTTGTTTGTTCTCGGTCGACACTAAAGTGGATGGCGTACAGGTATTGTGACGTAACATCATTCTTTCCACTGATTCCACATTAACTGGTACTCCTTGTTATGGTGACTTGCACTTTTGAGCGAGGCCTTTCCCTCTGCTTTTCCAGTTAGTATGGATAAATGCTGATGGTTTTCTTTACTGGAATACCTTTTCTGATGATTGATTTCTTGCAACAACCACCTTAACCCGCACCCCCACCCCACCCCCACGCAGTCTATTTTGAATTTAAACCACTTTTTTAGCTTCCCACATCACTCAAACGCATGTGGTTTTTACTTTATTTTGTGCGCCGTTTGGACTTTTTTTTTCTTTAGAGAAAAATGCATGCTTCTCTTATAATCTAATTTTATTTCTATCAGAACCAAATTTTGTCTCCTTGTTCTGGATTTTTCCAGAGGGGGAGGAGCAAACTTCCTCCAGTTCTTGCTGTTTCATGCATTTACAGCTTTTCGCTTACTATCTTTATTTTTAAGGCTATTTTGCTTTGGGTGTTGGAGGTTTTTATTTTTGTAGCCTTTTATATCTGAGAAAAGTCCCTCAATTCACTGTTTAATTTACTTCTGGAGCACATAGATTTTTATTTAGTGCATCTGCATCATTTTGCATAGAAATGCAGAATTTATCGAAAATAATTACTGAAATGAAAATCTTTTTGGTGCTTGTGTATGTTTAAAGACCAGGAATATGCTGTCCAATTTAATTAATTCTAAATAAATTAGTGCGCAATTCCTAGCAAAAATAGTTTTTTCAGCACGAGTTTGTGCGAAAAATCCAGATTTTGCTCCGAGTTTTCCTAAGCTTTGAAAAGAGCTAAGAAAAGCACTTTTTATTGGGGAGTTTAAACTCCTCTAAAGGCAGAGAAGCCTACTTATTAAGGCAGCATACCTATTTTATAAATTTATCCTTCCGTAGTGCAATGGAGGAAAGACTTCTTGAGAACCTAGCACTTTTTATAGCAAAGCTTACCCACTGTACTTAGGCAACAGTTGACCTTTTAACTCGTCTCTTCAATTAATATTCAAAGAGAACAATCTTTATTATTCTAAGTACAATGATAGAAAGGGCAGAGGACCCACTTTTTGCCGAAGCACGATGGGCGACCTTCCTTGTTAATCTAAAAGCCTGCTGAAATATTATAATTACTAAACATCCACGAAGATTCCAAGTTCTGATGTCTCCTGACTTCAAGTGCTTCGCGAGCGGCGAACTGAACGAATAGCAGTTCCGAATGATGTGATGCCATGCTGTCTAGACCGGAGGAAGTCGTATTTGATCGAGCCTTAATGTGCGGCACTGCTGTCGCGCGTGATGTCATAGCAGGGTTCTTAACATTTCAAACAAAACAGTATTGCTCGTATGTGTGAACCTTGTTTTTGACGGAGTTTACACATTCATTCGTTTATCATCTAGGATTATTTAAAAGCAAGTTCACAAACAGTTTATGTTGTTATCTTCATAGATTATTAACCAAAAGTTCATAAAAGGCAAGTTTTTTTTGTTTCAATTCATAGGCTTCCAACATAATTCATGCATTCGTTTCTTAACAGGTTTATATATCAACTACATTTCAAACTAGGAGTTGTAAATAATAAGTTAGGTTTTTGCATCTAAACATAGTTATTCCATTTTTAATATCTACAGACCAAGCCACACAAGTCTAGGTGGGCTTTTATTAGAGCCCCGTGAGATTTGTTACTCAGTGTTCATGCAAGTTTGCTTTAAACCTTTTTGTTTCATTTGATACGTATTTAAGGTTAAGCAGCTATAACTTTTGGAAAAGTGTTTGATATTCCACACCTATCCCCCAACCGACAGACGAATTCATGTCATTGGGTTATTTGTATTTGGTAGTTTGTTTTTTTGGGAAGTGTTTCACATGACTTTACTGTTTTTGTATCAGTTTACATTTCAGCGTTGGAGGTTTTTTTTGTGTGTCGTCTCCACGGTAAGCAGTGATCAGGAATAATGGGAAGCAGGATGATCAGGAACAATGCTCGCTGAAAGGATTATGACTTATGTCGGCATTCCCTCTTGGCTTGCTGTATAGGCCGGAATTCAGGGAAACATTTACTATTAGGGAGACAGTACTGAATTCATGGGGGAGAGGGTGGACCTCGAAGCAACTTTTTCTTGTGCTATTTTACTTAATTTCTTTTCCATTAATGCTTAAAAAAAAAATAAAAAAAAATTGACCTATGAATTTCCCCTTCCAACACATTTTTATTTGCACATCTGGCAGACAACTGGATTTCTTATTTGCAAGCCCAGACCAATAACTTTGATAACCATTTTATCTTGTCAATGACATTTTGCAAGTACTAATAATGATAAAATTAAAGTAACATTGAAATTTTATTTTTTAATGGAGTCTGTGGTACTGGAAAAGCTGTAAAAAAATTTAAGTGGGTTTATTTTTATTTACCTTTATTAATGCAATGTAAAATAAATAACTGTTGTGGAGGGAAGTGGAAATTTTTAACTTCTACTTAATTTGCTTTTTGGTTAGGAATTCTTGCCCTGTGGCTACAAGAATACAAACAGGAGATTTTCCTTACAAGTGCTGCCATTTCTGAGGCACATTTATAACTGAGAACACAAAGTGGAAATATGTTTTGCATGACTAACACTAAAAATTTTCAAAACCAATGTTTCCTCCACAACAATTTTAAAATTTATGTTTTATCAATTATTAGTGGAGGTACCCAGCATTGTCCAGGATAGACAAAGTTTGTTTTTGAGCACTTCAAAATTATTCACCATGCTGAATCACAAAGCAGTACTTTATTTGCACCTGCCGTTCAGACAACACCTTATCACAATTTATAATGGCCGTTCTGAGCCCTAAAAACTGAAAATAGCAAACATGTACAATACACTTCCTGCACATCACTTTCAGCTTTCTAGTGTAGATAAGGCACTTTCTAGCAAATCACTTAGAAAACCATCAAGAATGATGCATAACCATTTGGACTCTTTCCCGTATGCCTGTACCACGGACACTTGCGAGCAGTGAGGCGTCACCTGATGACTGTTGCTCTGACATGGAGCAAAACTTCAGCAGCCGACTTTCACCCAGTCTATAGAGGGCCTCATGAAAACACATTTGACCCCTTAGGGATGGAATTTCTAAAAATCGTCCCACCTGTTTTTTAATCTGGGTGATGAAGAGTTTGTATGCTAATTTTAGTGTAAATCCATCAAACCGCTTATGAACATATGCGGAACAAACATATTGTTTATCTACATTTTATCATTGATGTCTTTCGGAAGCAAGTAGCCCAATGCCCCAGTGGCGGACTAAAACTTTGGAAAAGAAGAACTATTGCATGCATGAACAAACTCACCTTGAATAATGGTTTCATTAGATGAACAAAACTATTATTTAATAAAATAACGTAATAGGAACACTATACACATAACATATTGAGGGTTCATTTCTTTTTAAAGCTTGCATTATTGCAACTGCTGACGAACAACTTACGTTCGGTTGCCACTTAGCGTATAGATTTTTTTTTTTTTTTTTTTTTTTTGATTTGAGGTTTAACGACCACCGTGAGCAACTCAATGGGCTATAAGCAGTCGCCCGTCCCTAATTTAGGATAACTGGTTCCAGGGAAGGGAGAGAGCCAGTGCCGTAAGACAAACACAACATCCATGCCTCACCAGGATTCGAACCCGGACCCCTTTCAGACGAATGATCAGAGGCCATCACCTTAGACCACTGCGCCACCGGGGCGGCTGTATAGAGTTGATATGATGAACCACGCACTCGACGCAAAGAGAATTTCAAAACAATTCTTTCTCTTCCTCTCATGTGTGGACTTTTTTTAACTTTTTGACTACTGCGAAGTGCGCAGTATCTTTCCTTGTGTTTTCAACAAAACATACTTTAACTTTTATATATATAGAAATAAATAATTTCAGAGAATAACATGTGTTTTTAAATTAGTAGTAGCATCACTTTTGAGAATATTTTTGTGTTGTAAAATTTAGAAAATTATTAAAAGTGTTGTGCAGGGAAAATCATACTTTTAAACATGTCTTTCTTATACTTCATAACATTTTGCAGCATTTTTTCAACTGAAAAATATATTCAATCTCATACAATAAAAAGTTAAACAAGTAATTTTAAATTTAAATATTAATAAATATTGAACCTTTCACTGTATTACCTGAGCCCAGATCGACTCCATTTTCTAGTTTCTTCAGGTCATTAATAAGGGGATCAAATTAAATGTTTACCAAATTAAACTCTGAACCCCTAGCACTGTACTCCAAAAAATAAAAAAAATAATGAATATCAAAAGTACTTTTGAGATACTAAATGATGATAGATCAAAAAACTAAATTTGAGTCACTAAAATAATAATGGTATCTACTGTTTTAGTAATGCCTGTATTTTAAATACTATTGCTATACCGAATTTAGTAAATGTTTACCAAATGTGTAACACTAAATTTACACGACAATGCTGAAAAAAGAAAGTTTTTGTTGTTGCAATAAACACTTTGTCAAAATAAAAAAATAAATATAAATATTACATCAAATTATTATTTAGCTAGCATACACTGAAGAGCAATTGAATTAGAGATACCTGTCTAGTAACGTGTAGCACCACCTTTCGACCTGATGACGGCGGCGATTCGTCTCGGCATGGACTCGACAAGACACCTGAAGCTTTGGGAAGCCATACGGATTCACGACCAGTGAACAAGCTCCCACAGTTCACGAAGATTTCATGAGGGGGGGTCAGAGCCTCGAACATCTCTCTCGATGGTATCCCAGATGTGATCGATGGGATTTATGTCAGGTGACCTAGCTGGCCAAGGAAGCGAGGTCACGTCGGTGGAGTGTTCATCCAACCATTCGGATACAATTTGGGACCGATAGCATGATGCATTGTCTTGTTGCAGGATGAGGTCCCCAGCGGGATCTTGAAGACTCACAAATGGGAGCAAATGGTCGTCCAGGACATCCCAGTAACGTTGATCTGTGAGGGACAATGTCGCATGTACCAGGGGTTCCATTTCAGTCCACGTAAACAGTGCCCAGACGAGAATGCCATCCCCATAGCTTGAAGAGTACCCTGCTGGCAAGAAGGATCCATCGCTTCATGTGATTTGCACCGTACTCGTATTCTGCCATCCGCATGTACTAACGTGAATCTCGACTCATCAGTCCAGGCAACATTTTCCCACATGTCTAGGGTCCAGTGGCGATGTTCCCGTGCCCACGCTAATGTTTGCACCCTGTGATGTGCGGTCAGCAGAGGCACCCTCGTTGGTCGATGGCTTCTGTACACCATAGCAAGGAGATGGTTCTGGATGGTGTGGCTGCTTACATGTTTTTGTGCACCAGCGTTAAATTGCCGAGTGATTTCTTGCACTGTGGCCTGTCTATCCGCTGTTACAATGCGAGCTAGCTGACGATGACCCAGCTCATCCACACGCTGTTGTCCATGGCAGTTGGCCGTTACAGGGATGGTTTTACTGGATTCAACGTACTCACACTGCACCCGTGACCCAGTGGCTGCACGACTTCCGAGATGGAGTGACCCATTCGTCAGGCCCCGACAACTTTCAAATGATCAAATGCGCTTTGATCCTTCGTCTTACCCATACTGCGTCGGACTCTTACTGATTTCCGTCGCATCACTCCTTATATTGTCGGATCGTTGTATAAGTCATGTCGTTTCCGTTTATAAGGCCACCCACAGCACCACATTTGCATAACGCCAGCTGTCTCTAATCCAATTGCTCTTAGGTGTAATTATAAGCCCCGCCCCCAAACGAATTTCAGGTGGTGACGCATTGGAATGTGAAACTTTGGGCAATCCCTGGGAAACGTTCGATGAGTACAAGGAACAACATTTTAGCGAGTGAGAAGTAGAATTACCACAGGACAAGACTGATTGGCTGAATGGCACATGCAATAATTGCCCAAAGTATATCAGTGATTACGTTTGTAAACATTTAGTTCGGTTAGCAATTCGCCTGAAATATGTTGAACAACCTGCTGAAACAAAGAATGTACCAATCAGGGAAAAACGTAAAAGAGGACTGACAGTAAAATAAAAAAAAAACCTTACTAATTCAATTATTTCTTATTTCACGTTTATTATGTGATTTTATTTTTAATAATTAGTGAGACTAATTTTTATATCATGATTATTATAATAAAACTTTAGCACATTAAAAGTTTAGTTTTCATTGTATTAGCTTAACACCTATAACTACAAGTATTTACAGGTAACTGCAGTCAGGCATATGGGTATTACTACTCAGGGTTAGAATAAGATCTACTTACCCAGTGGACCACTAGAATTGGCAAACCACTGGTCCACCAAAATGCCTACTGGTCTGTAAAAAAATAATGAAATTTTTTAACAACATTTACAATATATGTAGAAAATAATGTATCATTTCAATGGAATTATATCCAATATTTGTTTTTAAACCTGTCATTAGTTTGCAGCCTAAAAAAACCATACAGCAAAGGTAAAAAAACAGCAACAACAGAAATTCATTTTTTAACTTGTGACAAATTTGAAAAAAAAAACTTCCTGGCCATCTGGGCCAGTAAAATCAATAGTTCAATGGTCTGATGGAAGTTTTACTGGCCGATGACGACCACTGGGTAATTCGAACGCTGCTACTGTTATTTTTTGGTCAGAAAAAGAACTTTAGATTTAGTCATGAATTATTAATTTTAATTTCAGTTCCAATATCATAAGAACAACATAATTATGATTACATTTTTCCCGTTTTAAAAGTATGTAGTCTTACGTTTGGTAAATATTATTTTGCTTACAAATGATAAGAGACTAACAAGTCAATATCAGGTTATTGATCTTAAATTAGATATCATCTAAAATTTGGGGAACATTTAGTATTTTTGGGAGACACAGTTTTTTACTGTCCAATAATTAAGAAAATGATGAGAAGTTAATATCTGGTTATCACTTTATCATTATTACGTGGTCTAAAATTTGGTGAACATTTACTATTTTTGGGAAACAAAAGTTTCTTTAATGGTGAATAATATACAGTAACAAGTAAATATCTAGTAAACACTTTAAAGATTAAATATGGTCTAAAATTTGATGAACATTTATACTATTTTGGGGAAACGAAAGTATTTTTTGTTGCATATGTGGCATGAATATTGCTTCGTGCCCATAAAAATCAAAATCCACCTGTCTGCATAACAGAACTAATTGCATTAGTTCCATTTCTGATCTGAACCAAGGATACATAAATTTCATGTGCAATACACTCACATAATTTTATGCTTTTTTTCCAAACCCAAGGGGGTTTACTGTTTCAAAACTGTTCTGATACAGCAGAATTTTCAAATTTTCTGATTCATGAAAAAACCTAGCACCTTTGAAAATGGTCCCATCTGTGAAGTTTGATAAAACTCCTTCAGAACACAGAAGTGGAGATTTGATTTGCTTTTCTACAGAAGCATTTTGTATTAAAACTGCCAGACTTTTTAAGATTTTCACGCAGTAGAAAGTAGATGTTTTATTATCACCATTTCTGCCTAAATCCATGGCAACAGGATGAACATAACTGAAATTTTGCTCAAAATATTTTTTTGTCAAATAGTCACAACAAGCAAACCTTTATTTGAGCATGCTTGATTCAGAAAATCGTGCTTTTGTTCTTTTTGGAGAACTTCAGTAATCTGAAATTCATTAACTTGATTACTTTTTTGCAACAGACTGCTTATGAACTGCATAATATTCTCCTGATTTATTTCATGAATATTCAAGCATTTCAGTAATGATCACATCGACAACAAAAGAAGGTAAATAAAATTTGGCCAGTAGCCTTAAACAAAACAAAGCAACTGATGTGTTCATGTCTAAGGCTGAAAATTTACTGTTTGTACTGCTACTCAGTTCATTTACATTCTCCTTATTTAGGTTACTCTCACTGTTAACATCTTCACAAAGTTGTTGTTCTTGAATTTATCGGCTGTCAGAAACCTTGTTGTATGCTTTCGAGACAAGTGCAATTAAAATGTCGACTTGTTACTAAATTTACCAATGTGGTAAATGTGTAATTTAACGTCCTAAATTATTTAGTCGGGAAAAGTTTACTGTGTGGGGAGAGTGAGACATAAAATTTTTTAAGCATGCGAAATAATGGGGCAAGCTGCAAAAATACAGTAATTTAAAAGAATGTGAAAGAATTTCACCGAAGTATTTACCTGGAGTACGATGGTGTGTAGCAGTTGGTGAGGGAGGAGGCTTAAGCGATGTTAACGGCGACGACGTGAAGCTTCCGTGTTTTGATAGGGAGCAGAAGTTCGTACTGAATGCCCAGAAGAATACAATAAAAGTAGAGTGTATTCTTCGGAAGAGTGTGATGCGTGCTGTAATCCGGCGCAAGTGGAAATAGTTCAAAAACTGTTTTTTTTTATTTTTGAGAAAGAAATGTGCGGAATGTCATTATTAGTTTCACAATGTATCCGAATGGAAACAAATGAAGGAATGTAAATGTTTTCATGTACGACAGAAGTGTTGAGTAAGAACTTTTGGTTCCGGTTGAATTTCAAGTTGTAGTTATGGTTTCAAAGATGTACAGGGGTAGTTGATTTCTTCAAGTACTTCATTTGTAGTTGTGCTCTTATTCCGTATAGTGTAGCTAATATTTTTGCGCCCTGAAACGGATATTTTTGAAAATAAAGGAGTTTCTTCAGTTTAGATATCATAGTATAGCAGGGAGGTCAAGAGTTTATTGTATTTTGCTGGATAATGAAATTTTAAGCCCTGACGAAATCTGAAATGAAGTATGGAGACTTTGGAAAGAGCCACTCACACCGTTGAAAAAGCTACCAATACCGCAGTTTACAATGCTGTGTAAAGTCGACCTGTTACTAAATTTACCAATGTTTTACTACACTGCTCATAAGGACGTGGAACTTAATCTTGTCTTTTTATGTGTAGTTGAATATGTGAAATTAAGGAAGCTCAGTCTGCATTCTGTTACTGACATGTTTGAATGGGGCAGGCTATTTTTAATAGTCTGAGTAGTACACAATGGTGTAAGTTTCAGATGGTCATGTGAAGTATGTGTCTTCAAAGATGAAAATTTAGCAAATGTTCTAGAGCATGTTATGAAACCACAAGGAAACTGCACCCTAGTAATGTTTTTGTGTATTTTTATGAGTTGCATAGGACTTAAGTCTCGAAAAAAAGGATTTGCACATTTTACACTAGAAATTTGAAGATCCATTTGAATTCATGGTATGATACTTCCAGTGAAATAATGTCAGTCTGCAAAAAAAAAAAAAAAAAAAAAAAAAAAAGTGGGAGTTTTAGCATTTTTTATACATATGTAGAGAAACAAAAAATAGAAATTTTAGTTTCATAGCATTCTAGACCGGTCGGTGCCTTTAATTCATTTTTTAGCGATTCTTTTTAACTCTGACTGGTCATACTCCGAGTTATGTATCTCTTTGTTTAATGGGTGCAGTGCCATACTCCGAGTTACGCATCTCTTCGTTTATTGACCCGCAGTGCCATCGAATTGGTTTCTGATTTGGAAAGTTCGTGATAGGGATACTTAAGACTTGGCCTATAAATCAATAGATAAGTTGTTTCACCGTTAAATATCGAACCTAAATTAGATTTTTAATATAGCTGATGCAGATCTTCGAGGAAAATCATTGTTTTGGAAAATATCGCTTACGGTCCGATAAGTTAGAATATCGGTAAAAAAAATTTTGTCAGATATTTCACAAATGTGCTGGATTTGTTTTACATTACAAATGCTTTCATGTGAAATGTCCTGAAAACAAATCTTCAAATCCTCAGTCTTCGTCATTCCAAAGTCTCTTCAATCCTAATAGGAACAGAACGAATTTTGCAGGGATTTAGATTTTCAGTAAAAATTAAACAAGGGGCTCCTACCACTGCATCACCATAACTGCAAATCGATACCAAAAAAAAAAAAAATAGCTAGAACATATAGGCTAAACTTTTTACAAAAAGTAAGTTAAATTGGATGGGGGGGGGTGCCGGGGGGACCAAAACAGTATGCCTTATGAGCCTTTGGAAACTTGTATCTGCTGGATGGTTAAATTTTCAGGGTTGTTTAACTAAAAAATTTCTGACAATTTGCCGATTCTAATTACTTCTCACCACGTTTCTGATTGGTAATTCTTTACATTACCAATGCGATAAAAAAAAAATGCGAAGGATTGCGATATTTCGCTATATGTATCTGTACTACACAAAACCTTAGGGCCAGAGGGTTTCTGATTCGAAAATTTGTTATTGGGAGTTGCCTGTTGGCGTTTCAATTAGGCGGATCGGTTTGGTCAGGCAACGTTCCCTATTGAAATTTCGTCCTGTTCATGAAATTTTAAGTTATTTTTCTAATGTAACTTACAATTTGGAAGGTTTACCAAAATACCTTATATATGTGAATTAAAATATCATAACAAAACAGTTTGGTAAACAGCCCCGTACTGTGCAAATGATGGATTTTGAAGATGTTAGTATAACACACACAATTTCAAATATACTACAGAGCAGCGCACATATCTGAAATCAATTAACTGCAGTTGATTTAAATCATAATGAAACAGAAAAATGTACTTACCAGAAAAGTTTTGTGCTACACGTGGGATTTGCATTCACGATTTCACGTTGAACGTTGTTTTCGTAGTGGAGTCAAACTGCGCATGCGCGTTACGCTATAAACCATTGCCAGATCTTTCTGACTAAGTTTTTCTGTGAATTTACAAACATTTTAACACAATGTTCGAAAGTTTTACTGAAATTCCAGGAAAAACACAGATCAGCTGAAAAAACAGATTTTTTATGTAAAATCACAGAAAAAAAGTAATGTGAATTTCAGGGTTTTTTTACAGTGTACTAACATTCGTTTATCTAACACAACCCCTTCTTGATGTTGGGAATTTTTTTCCGACAGTGTAATTCACTTCTTTGTCTGAAAGATTATTTACATGTATCAATGCAACCTTTCTATCATTGTTTCATTAATGGTAGTCTCAAAACTCCCTGCCGGGCTGATTTGCACTGAATCGCAATGTTCGGAAAATTTCGTGCGAGCAATTGATTTTTGTATAAGGACTACATTTCATTTTGTTGTCCTTATTCCGGGAATAGCTTGAAATCACAGTATTTCGTTATAGCATTATGTACAGGAAAACTCGGGTAATTCACTTAAATTTGTTATAATGTATTTATAATATTTTGTCTCACATTGTTTTATTAAGAGAAACCTCCTGTGCATAAAAACTAGATATTTGTGATTCAGTCACTGCTGAATTTCAGGTGCGCGGAGGCAGCGAGCTAACCACATAATATAATTCCTGGTCGATATCGCTGCACAACTGAATGACCTGCATTTACGAAAACAGTTTCAAAGAGAAATTGTTCATGGTTTTCATGAAGAATGTGAAAGAGAAAGTCTGGTGGGTGGCGACCACTTTGAAGGCAGAGAGCTAACCACATAATATAATTCCTGGTCGATATCGCTGCACAACTGAATGACCTGCATTTACGAAAGCAGGTACAAAGACATAGTTTTCTTTGTTTTCATGAATACTTGGATAACAAAGAGTTAAATGGTTTCAGCTGGTTAAGGGGTTAATTAAATAAATTTAATACATTTATGAAGAACAAAACAGCAATCTCAGTGTTTTTCCAAAATATGTACGAAATGCAAAGCTCGAGAGTGCGTTTGCTGTAAATCAATTTTAAAACGAGTATATCTCCCACGATTCCCAACAGCACCGTGAAACATTAATTAATCTTAGCAGACGAGACGTCATGGAGAGTACAAAACAATAACAATACTGCCTTTAGTCGAGGGATTATTACTCTGTTAGAGGAAAAAAGTATGCGTTCCAACTCAGAAGCAGCAGATATTGACCTATGCGCATACCCCAAACAATCTTCCAGAGGAATGTCCTTACCTAAGACATAACATCCCATCAAAAACTTAAAAACGACAAAGAAGACCTTAGTGACAGCATCGTCATCAAAAAGGAAAAGAAACGGTGTTTTACAGAGCAAACCATAAGTTGAATATACACTGCCGCCGACCCAAAATGCAACACCAAGAAGGGAGCATTCGATAGGCCTGCAATTCGCAGCATGCGTCGCCCGCGAGAGGACATGCAAACGATTAGCATTGCAGGTCATATGCAAATCATGTTCGCCCGGCACGCCACCGAGAAGCACTGTAACAAGTGTGAGCAGAAGGCGGGGTGTAAGTAGTGGAAGTGTGTTGTGCGGCCAGATCTGTGCGGCCGGACCTGTGCGTGGGAAGTTTCCTGATGCCTCGTCGCAGAATACGGCAGTCATTCCAGCACGTTTCGGAGTTCGACAGAGGACAAATAGTGGCTTATCGCGACAGAGGTTTATCGTACCGAGACATCGGCGCCCGTGTGGGACGACATCTAGCCACAGTGAGGTGAGTATTAATTCGGTGGGTGCAGGAGGGAGGGACGGACCGACGTGACCAACTGCCGCAGCCGCAGCACACCAACGAACGAGAGCACTGGCATGTTGTACGGAGGGCATTGACGGTTCGCAACGCCATATCACGAACGTTAGCGCACATATTAGGGTGTGTTGCGCAACAACCTGTGTCAACTCGTACCGTTCGACGTCGTCTGCAGGAGCGGGGACTTGTCGCACCGCGCCCATTGCTCCGATTACCATTAACGTTACGCCACCGGCGAGTGCGGAGTCAGTGGGCCGTTGTATTCAGTTGGACTACGGAATCGTACCACATTTTCTTCTGCGACGAATCCTGGTTCTTCCTGCAACACCACGATGGTCGGATCCGCGTGTGGCGGCACCGCGGCGAGAGAGTGTATGACGCCTGCATTATGAATGGCCAAGTGGCCCGTCTCCTGGCTTTATGGTTTGGGGCTCAATTGCATATGACCCCTGCACCCTTCTGGCAAGTAACGCCGGTACACTCAACAGCCACCGCTACATCTCCGACGTTTTGGAGCCTGTAGTCCTCCCTTATGTGCAGGACCTGCCAGCGGCCACGTTTCAACAGGACAATGCGCGCCCGCACGTGACACGCGTCGTGCAACACTTCTCCACGGCCCACTAGGTATTACTGCTGCCGTGGCCCGCCTTTACTCTCGATATGTCGCCAATCGAACACGTCTGGTGGCTGATCGGCCACCGAGTCGCCCGGCCATCACCACTCGCGGCTACGCCTGATGAAATGTGGCAACGTGTGGAAGCAGCCTGGACCGACATACCCCAACCCACACCCAAAGTCTCTTTCGTTCGATGCCGCGGCGTGTAGCGGCCGTTATTGCCAGCCATGGGGGCCACACGAACTATTGACGCTTGCGTGTTCCGCAAGTCGCACGGACCTGTAAGCTCAATCGTTTCATGTTTGTGTCTGTTGTTATGTGTCCAGTAAATCTGGCTTTGCTATCTCTTGTCCTTCTTCGTGTTGCATTTTGAGTGGCCAGCAGTGTATATTAAGTGATGCTAGCCGATGAGACGGGAAGAGAATAACAGTACTACAGTTCTGTAGACACTAGCCCAAATATTCTTCGAAACGAGTCCGAAAATGCGTCAGAAATTGTAAAATATCTGAATGCCAGAAAACATGAGTGTAGCAAATATATTAAAAGAAATGTATCCACATTTTCTGTTGCGCAACTTTAAGTTAAAACAAATGACAACGCCTACATTATTTTCTCGAATAAATAATAAAGCATGCTCCTTTATGCGTGCTTATCATCTAATTTCTCCCAAATACTTCGAAGTCCAATGTTACAATCAATGCCTCCACAAATGACAAAAAATACCACAACCAATGCAATGCCAATTTCAATATTTTTCCACACAATAGAAAATTAATAAACGAATTTTTGAAGAAAATTTAAATATGCCTTTGCAGGAGCAATGTGTTTTTAACCTGATACTGACTTTCTGGGGTGTTTAAGGCGACACGTATTTGTACAGAAGAATGGAAAAACTTAACTTTGGGAAAAAAATAATTTTGCGAAAAAAATTAACTTTTGGAAAACATTCTCTTTCTCTCTGACATCACAATATTCTGGCCTCGTTCGTTTAGAAGATTTTTATAACACCCGTCTAATACTGTTAGTCTGCGATCAACGAATTAACGTGTTTTGTATTTAAGTTGAATGCACGTACAATGCCGTTATAAAAATAAAATATATTTAAATGCTGTACAAACATGGGATTGCCATTTCACGGGACAAACTTCCGATTATGTGTACTCATACGCAGTTCCAAACGTTGGCATGTATCGTTCCGTCAAAGCTTCATACAACCTACTCATATCAAAAACGAAGGCGAAGCCACTAGCTCCGCATGAATTTCAAGCGGAGTATTCATATAGAAAGTTGATTTCTGATTTCTGATCACATAAGTCTTTTCTGTGTATGAATTTCGAATTCTTTTATACGGTGACAACAGAATAATAATACAAAGGATGTTTTTTTCCTATCATACTCCGAACTCCAATTGGCTAGGACTTTGCACTTAACTTTAGCAGCTGGAGGTTAAAAGCTTGTGGGTCTAGAAACAATGGTGGCAAACATAATACTTGCGTCATACCCATGAAAGGATATAGGACAATAAAAATGAACTATTTTGGTTTCGTTGAGGCATGGTTTTGAATAGAATGTTTGAGCTGAGATGTTTTCTTGAGTAAAACGCAAAATATCTGCTTTGTTTTTCCAGCAAAATCATCCAACGCGAAACTTCACTGTAACACGGATTTCCTTTGAAAATGGTATATTTTTCAGACATGTATGACAAATTCAACATTCGGAACAATGATGCAAACATAGTTCACATAGTTAATACAGTTCAGACGTTTTTAAAAGAACTACAACTTTGGACAAATGGTTTGAAACGCATCGATTTGGAAATTTTTTCTACTCCCGTCAACATGCTTAGACAAACAGACCTTCAAGTAATATTCTCATAGCTGCCATTTAGGCACGTTACAAGGTCATTTAGAAATATATTTTTATGAGACGTTAATTTATCGAGCTGCATAAAACATCCATTTGAAAATGCACAACAGCCAAAATCTTTTATACATAATTGATCAAGAACATCTTATCGATCAAAAGACCGAAGCTTTTTAAAAAAATTAGATTTATGTAAAGCACCTTGTCAGATATTTGGATTAGGGTTGGACAAGAATACCCAACATTAATTGAAAATACTATGAAAGTGCTCATACATTTTGCTATCATCTTCGTATTTCAAACTAACTTTTCCGCTTTGAGGCGTAAATATGTGAGATACTTGATAACACAAGAACAAAGATAGTTGCCATTTCTAAAATGACTCCTCGTTTAAGTAAACTTTAGGCAGTGAAAAAACTGCATCCATCACATTAGGTATAATCAAATTTTATCTCATAAGAAAATTTACGAAAAAATAAATATTAAATAATTTTAAATATACAAACTCAAATAAACAATACCACTCGAATTTTGAAAAAAAAATGCTATAAATGCTGATGTTTTAAAGCTAAAATATTTTTCGTGCTGATATAGGAATTGACCTTATTTGAATAACTCTTCCGACTTGACTGATATTTTCTTCATAACCTTACGAAATATTTAAATATGCAAAATAAACAAAATATTTTTTTAGTGTACTACATCGTGCAGAGGGGCGCGTCTACTTTTGGGTTTACAGGGGTCACAGGTGTTAAAATTATTATAACCACTGGTCTCTGGGATTTAAATTATGAAGTTATCCAACAAGTGCTTTTGGACTAACTAATACATTGTAAGTGAATTTCTCTTCTGTATGAGTCACACATCATCGTTTTTCATCAGTAAAAACTGTGAAAAATAAATTACAAATAATTAAGTTTTTCATTTTTTTATTGAGTTCTAAATCGATGTTCTGTCGTCATCGTAAAATTTTATGTGCAACACATCTTGGCATCGCGAGGGCGTAAGAAGCTCTCTGCTCATGTTTCCGAGCGGCTTCCGGTCATAAAGCTGGAAAACTGGGATGAGGGTGTGTTTGTGTATGTGGAAAGCAAGAGGAAATACTGAATCTAAGAGGGTTGTTAAGGCGTCTACTCATCTCGTGATGTAGAATCAATCGACGTCTATATGCTGTCCTATTGAGTTACAGGAGTGAGTAACTGGCACATCATATCGTCTGACTGGCTCATCATTTCTAAACATCGTTGTGGACCAAATGCATCCTGTCATGTGGATGGTTTATCCCAATGGCAATGGCTACATTTAACAAGATAATGCGTCCTGCCATAGTGCTCGTATTGTACCGGATTGGTTTCAGGATCATGCCGGTGAGTTTACTTTGCTTAGGTGACCCCCACAATCTCCAGATTTCAACATCATTGAGAATTTGTGGGATGAAGTTGAAAGAACCATCAGACAGCCGGATCCACATTTATGCAATCACAAACCACCTATCAACATCTCGTGGAGTCCATGCCACGAAGAATCGACGCAGTGTTGAAGGCAAAGGGTGGCCCAAGGAAGTACTCAGGGGTTGGTCATAATAAAGTGGCCACTCAGGGTATATTGTAGTTTCGGTAACAAAATGGATTGAGATATGAAAACAAACATCTTGATTTTTTTCTTGATGTAGTTCACAAGTCTGTAAGGTGGAATTAAATGGTTTTTCTACCTGCAATCTTGTGGCAGTGAAATTTCTTGTTACCTGATTAACTCCCATTCGAAAATGAAATAACTTGCGGATCATGTTTTTCATGATCACCTTCTGATTTCTATGAAAAACAAACCACTGCCTAGTAGTGTATGTAAGTGTATTTCCATTTTTGTTACATTGTAAATCGTGTGGCAAATTTAAATAGTTATTCATATTTTAGGTTTTTAGTTTGTTGTCCATATTGTAATTGTTTATGGGAATACTAAATTTTTCAGATGCTTTTAGTATTCTATTTATAAAACTGCATTATATTAATATTCCAAAATTGCAAAGAATTTGTACACATTAGCAATTAAATAGTTTTTCGGAAACACCTGTATAGACGTCAATTATTACTTTAACAACGAATGTTTATGCCCTCATTTTTTAAAATGTTAAAGGATATTGTGTACCTCGTAGATTTTGTTGCATCTCCTGACTAAATGGAAGGTCTCAGTGCGAGGGGCTCGTTTATCAAGGCATAGCAGAATGAGTGGCGAAGTGAATAGGTAGCTTTGCCTTTAGCAGTGACAATACTACGGGTCCGGAGGCTCTGCGTGCCAACTCAAGGCACCGAGGAATTTCCGTGGTTCAGAGCAGTCTGCCTGTGATCGAATCCTCGACCAATGGAACGCCTGCCAGCTACTTTAGCTAACACGCCACTCGCGGTCTATACAATCGTGGTACTCGTCAGATGAGCAACTTTCTTAATAATATCTGAAAATAGTCCCTACGACAGCTGTGTGATATACTAGGTGGGATGCAGTGTTAAGATTTGCAAAGAATGAAAAAACATTTTGAAAAAAATTAAAACAGAATAGGCAATTTTTTCGTTGATTTAGAAACATATAAATTATGTATTTGTAGAGTATGCACAGTATGACCCGACTAGATTATATATAGTACAGTATATCCGTTCCGAAATACGAAGCTATTGACATTTTGTAGGGGTACAATGCTTTTCCTGCAAAGCCGAAGATGAATTCATTTCTAATTGCCCTGATCGCTTTTCCTCTGCTTTTCATCTACTTCTCAAACTTCCGCTGATCCAACTGGTGGCCATGCATCAGGTACGCCCGATGCTGTTCTCATCTTCCCTTCAGCTGATCCTGCTGACTGTAATTCTTCCACTCGTTCTTCCTCCGCTGCATCTCCTACAGCACTATATTCTTCCATCGCCACAACATCTGTTTCTTTCTCCAAATATATTCACTTGCATCAAATGTTCCAGACCTCGTTTACACGGTACTGGAATCGTCAGTGCTGACGACGCACATGCGCTCTCCAATTCTTGCAGAAGAGACTTGAATTGCTTGTGGGTCAATGAAAAGCCAGAAATTGTGAAATTAACTATTTTGGCAACAGTTCCTATGACAGAGTTCAAGCACAGAGCGAAATGTTCGCACACAAACTCTCCCGCTGTACGTATAATGCAATGGAAGCTCAATAATTGACGTCCAATATGATCCTACAGAAGTTGAACAAATCCTTTTGTTCTTTCCGAACATTGCAGGGGCGACGTCAGTAGTAACGCAGACTATTTTATTAATGTTAATGTTCTGATTTTCGAAAGAGCTTACAAATGCAGTAATAATGTCCTCTCTCTTGGCGGTACCATTAAGATGTATCAAGCAGCACACTTCATAAATATGGTGGTTTTCACAATATCGCGCAGCTATATAGCCATTCACATCGACACTTTCGTCAAAAGAGACACTAAATAGGAGATCTTATTTTAACCCGGTTGTTTGATTTACAGTTACATTTTCAGCCATATGAGATATGCCTCTCTCGATTGACCTCGCAGATGCCGGTATTTCCCGAACCCGATAATGTATTATTTCTTTATTTTGGAAATCACTAAACAAAATTTCAGCATTGCTCAAAAAATGTCCTTGATATATTCTTCATCTATGAAAGGCTTACCCTCCGAAGCCACACACTGAGCAATTTTGTAATTACATTCGGTAGCGTTATTTTTGATTCCAGTTACTTGAATAAAAATGCAACTTTGTTTTTGTAGCCGGAAACACCCCATTTTATCGCTACACTTTTCTCCTCAGAGTTTACTAACGTGGACTGATATTTATTTGATAGTGTCTTTGTACACTTGACGTATGGCACACGATACTTTCACAACGTAAAGCTCAAACAGCTGAATAATTTTGTTGTATGAATCAATATTCCTTTGTCCACAAGTCTTGAAACGAGCGTAATATGAAGTTTTTGAGTCATTTTAAGGGAACCGTATTACTTAATAAGAACACCAACTTATATAGATCTAAATTTTGTTATACTGTAGATAATATAATAATATCAATTTACCATTCTACCTACTGCTGTTGTGAAAAATTGCATCTTATCGTTATAATAACACGAAACATCGGGCGAAAGAAAGACTTTTTTCATTTTTATTCAACCAGTTTTCACTGTTCCCTCGAGATTACGTGGTTTGGCTATGTTAAAAGAAAATCCACTTTTTCTTCTCTTTATTCTTTGATTGATCGTCAATATCAGAAAGGCAGCCGGAAAAAAATTGCACTGGAGAGTTCATGCTGATTCAAGAAATACGGAAACATAAGCCCTATATACATTTTGATATCAAATTATTAGCGAAATGGGAGTCTAATGAAACAAATTTTATATCTCTCAGCTACACTCCTTAAACACATTTTGTGAATGTATTAAGGACAGACGTGTTCTTATAGATGCATATAAGCCCTCGTTGAAAAATATCCTCTTGTCACACTCCGTTTATTGGAGTATATCTTCAGCGCCGGCAATGGTATAAATTATGTATTTGCAAACCTCCGTCCCTCGTGGTCTCTTTTTACAATGAGATTTAAACCTTTCATTTAAGAAACGACTAGATGCCAATTATTGCACAGATGTAGGAAGGAATGCGAAATTTCCAGTATGCTCTTTAGAAAGGAAGTACACTGGTGTGCAGAAATTAAGGATGAAGAGGAGAAATTAGCATAAGAGCGGAATGAGCAGGCAGAACGGACCGAAAGACCACTCAGGAGATAGACTAGGGTCCGGTACGGTAGGGCATGCGCATATATGCAGCATGACGTAGGGTGGGGAGTGTCGGAAATGTATAAAACACACGATCGGTGTACGCTCAGCAATTCGGTGAAAGCTATTGCACGGTGCACATCGGTTTGAACGATGTCGAGGTGCTGCCACCGTGTAATATGGCCACAACAGGCAATCCAGTAGATGACATCTGGGTGCCTTTACCTGAGGTCGCGTCATTGGGAAGTTGGAAGAAGGTCGAAGAGGGACTAATGTGGCCGAGGAGTTCGGGATCGCTCGTAGCATCGTTTCACGAGCTTGGAGAGCATTTCAAACGACAGGAACAGCTGTCCGAGAGTTTAGTAGCAACTACGGCGGCGGGCGTCCGGTATATTGTCCTACAGGCGAGAATAGACAGACAGCAGACAGCGGGAGAAATCGCAAGGCACATGCAACTGACAACTGGACGTCCGTTATCGCGTTTTACCGTGGCTACGAGGCTGCACAAAGGTTGTCTATTTGCACGACAACCAGTACGGTGTGTGCCATTAACGCCTGCTTATCGGAGACGACAGTTTCTGTGGTGCCAGGAACACAAGAACTTGGCACATCAGCAATGAGGTCGAGTTGCATTTAAGGATGAACGCTGATTTAGTCTGACGAGCGATTCTGGACGTATACACATCTGGAGAGAGCAGGGAACACGCAATCCCACCTCCAACATCATCGAAAGGGACCGGTTTGGAGATAGCGGAGATCTTGTTTGGGTCGGTATCATGCTTGATTGCCGTACTGACCTGAACATCTTCCAAGGATGTTCAGTCACTGGTGTACGCTATTGTACCGAGGTACTCCTGCCCCACGTGCGTCTGTTTATAGGTGCTGTGAGTCCTGATTTCCTCTTCAGGAACGACAACGCTACACCTCATCGTACAGTGGCTGTCTTAGAGCTGTTGGTGAGTGAAGATATTCAACGCATGGATCGGGGCGCAAGGTCCCCGGACCTAAATCCAATCGAACACGTGTGGTAGTAAACTGTTAGAAATTTCCAAATTACACATGCACAAATTTCTTATAAACTGGAAATCTCACTCCCTACATGCATCTTTTAAGACGATTGTTAATAATTTAGCTGGAGTAATGTTTAATGGATAATTGTTAGATAAATATTATATCGTGTCTCATTGCTAATCTCTCATCAACGCAACAAGCAACTTTTGCAATGTTTCTGATTTGACGAAGTGAATTCGGAATACTCAATCTCCTGAGAAATGCCTAAGAATTATCTTACAGTATAATTCTTCAAACTGAACCAAGCAAATGCCTATGATCCAGCTCAGAACTCAAAACCTTACAGTATATTTAACTTTTCTCAATTAACAAGTGCTTTTTGATCACAAAGAATTGAAAATATCATTTGTATAGAAATATGAAACGTGTTGTGGATAGGCACGGCACGTATTTCATGAATAAAGCATTTATATATAAAACAAAGTTACATATTTTCGAAATATAATTTTTATTTATACGCAGTATGAAGCGAAGTTTAATACAAATGGTATGAAGATAACGAACACACAGGATCATCCGCAGAGATTTTGTCGATCATTGTGAAAGACAAACACAAAGTGGAAAACAAGTGTAATAATAGAAATGGGGAAAACTTGAAATAATGATGCATTGTGAAAAACATTTAAGGACCGAATGTGTCCGAAAAGAAGGCTCCCCGATTCATCACAGACCCATCACTGCCTTAAAGTGGGTTGACCTGACAGAACTCAGACAAAGCTTCATGATGTCGACACCACTGCCGCAACATATCGTCAGCTGGGTGCAGCTGAAAACGGGATTCATCTGACCGCATGACGTGGCGCCACTCGCCAGAGGTCAAGTTTAGAGTTCCAGGCAACAGACCATGCGTAATTTCCTTGAGGAATCAACATTGGCTCACAAGTAAGGCATCCGTTTCATAAATTAGGATACGCAGCGTGGCCGTGCCGTTTGCTCGTTCACGTCGTTTGTGCCTCCGATATTTAACCTGATAGTTATTTGGGCCGCTGTTCCTAAGTACTAATTATTTACAATCTTGGTTAGTATATATCAATCCCGGTTATAAATTAGGTCGGCCACCGCTTCTTACTCTCTAGGCTGGTATGTCCATCAATGGTGTACTTGTGGTTCAACCTTGATGCGGTTGTCCTCGGAAACACTGCGATTCCTCTCATTTGGAAAATAGGATGACGAATCTGTTTGCACGGACAATACACCCACGATCAAAATCCATCAGATCACCCATGTTTGACTATCTCGATGCACTGTTGAAAAGCCGTTGTCCACCTATTTATCGTCGGCGTTTGGTTGCGTCTGTTCCAATCTGAGCTGCGGATGCTCATGTCAAGTGCCTGTGATCACTGTCTCTACTATTCTGAGAATTGAATGTATATCTTCTTTGCTTCTCATTCTTTTTAACCTTCTGGGGGACATTTTGAGACCTCGCCCTGTTCTCTTCTATTTCCAGACAGACGATATAGTTATGCCTCAAAGGGATGTGGTATCCCTTACTGACTCGCAATTCGTGTGAAATGCACATACACGCCACCGAAAAAGAATTTACCTCACTCAAGAAACTAGTGCTACTTACAAAGTTGAATGTAAAATTGTTCATGCTTTTTTATAACTTTTTTAATTTTCTGTTTTCTTGAACTGACAAAATATCACACAATGTGTTTATTAATATCCCTTCATAAAATGTTTAGTTGAGATTCATTCACTGCTTATTTCTTTTTTAGCCATAACAATTTTGCTATCGAAGAATCAAATCAAAAGGCATTTATTTATAAGAGTTGTGAGTTCTTCTTCTTTTTTTTCTGAATTTTTATTATAAATTGTGTTCTTTTAAAAAAAGCTTTATGTAGAAGTTGCAGCATACATGTTTTGTGTCCATACTTAGTCAGGGTCTAAAAAATAAAAGTGAGTGTGGGGCAAAAAATAAGTTTTGTTTCAAAAATTAAAGGTTTGTGAATAGCTAGAGTTTTAAACACATTTTAAGTGTTGTTCTATTAAAATGAACTCTTCATTTGTTTGACAACTAGAAATTATCTTATTTTAGGTAATTTTAATTTCGATGTGCAGTTTTTAATAAAAAAAAATATATAATTATATTTTCAAAAGATTTCAAAGCATCTTGAAAAAGATGTATATATTCAGTTAGCTAGCAATTTCTAGCAAAATGATTAAAATATGGAGTACGGATTTGTACCTAGTACAGACGTAATGATGTTTTCACAGCTGAAGAGCGGCAATTTCTAATATTCTCAGCAGGTTGTTTAAAAAGAGTTGTATCGATGCCGAAATGCCTACAAGCTGGAAGCAAAGAACCCCACTCGACATTCACCGATCTTACGGATTAGACATGTGAAAGAAATGTAAACAACGGTACCATGGAAAATGTTTACAATAAATTGGAATTTAAAACTTTAATAATAGCATATTTAAGAGCAACCTCACGTTTTTCATTAATTACTCATTTTAGAACAAGTAGTATTTATGAAAGGCGTTTGAGTGAATAAAGTAATACAAACTTCTATTACTGCAGTTCTCAGAAAATAAAATTCTTAAGACCCCATTGTATGATTACAAATAGCTGCAATTATAAAAAATGTCGAGGAAGCCTTTCCCATTATATCTGTCGTCTCGTTGTCTAAACATCAGTTGGTTCCAACTATTCTGGTTTCCGTTAGCCTTGATGACATAGCTAAAACAACACATTTCTGATTATAATTCGACCAGAATGGCTGAATTATGGAAAGAATTTGCCTAAAAAGGTGGATTTGACCAAAATTGAGTGTTGCATGAAATATTTCTGTTATTAGTCATAGTCCATGTCTTTCTCAGCAAACTACAACATCTGAAACTTTCTCAGTATAAGGTGGAAGTCAGTAGTCAATGTTATATTAATAGTGCTGTGCGAATCTGCTCTTACAACATTCACTTTCTTAGGAGACGTTTTCATTTATTTCGCAATGTATTTTCCGAAATCTGGAACGAGGGATCTTCTAAACTCGTTTCTTTAGTGCTTTAGTTTCTTCTTTCTGGGCGGAAAATATTTTTTTATTTCGTTAAAAAAGATGTGTTTGATATAAAACTGATTTAAAGGTAATTGATTTAAACAACAGTCAAATCCACAGAAATATTTTTTTCCTTCTCCTAACTTTACGTTTCATTGGAAAGCACTCTCTCTGGGATTGTTTAACCCTATAAATTTCCGCTGAGTTTAATTCTTCAACTGTCAGAACTCCTGTTCTTTTTGAGTCTTTATTTCGAACATTATGTACGAATCTTGGAGTCCATGCTGTCACACGAAGAACAGTTTTCAATTCACTGTTTTTTCTAATATCAAAAATAGAGGTATTCCCGTCTTCCGTTACACAGCTTACTTGAAGCGTCTATTTTCTCTTTCGTTTTCTTTCTTCCCTTGCACTGTCGTCTGTGGACAAGTCAGCTGGTTAATTTGTCCAAGATGTTTCCTCTCTAATTAAACATTCTGGTCCATGCCACCAGTTATTATTACCTTTGATGGTTTCAATCTTCTCTCCTCTGGTGAGTTAATCGGCAGGATTCTCTTTTCCTGGGCAGTTTTCGGCATTTCCTTTTATCCAGTGCAAAACTGTACTGGAATCTGTCCAAAAATTTAAGGTCAAATCAACCTTCTGCTTGAGTTACCTTTCAACAGATTCAGCTAGTATAGCTCCTATTAACGCCGCCATCAATTCTAGCCTAGGTAAGGATGGTTTCTTTAATGGTGCTACACTTACCTTTGAAATCACATTTCTTGAATTTATTTCATCTTTGGTTTCATATCTCAAATGTATCCCTGCACCATAAGCCTTTTGACTCGCATCTGTGAAACAATGCAACTTGATATTTCTCAATTCTCTTTCTTCGATGTCTCCAAAATAAGATCTTGGTATGTCAACTTTTTCCATCTGTGATAACTCTGTGCACCAATCTTTCCAATTTTTCTCTAGTTCTATGGAAAATTCTGCATCCCAGTTTGCACCCGATTTCCAAACATTCTGCAAGATAATTCTGCCTCTTATTGTAAATGGATTTAAAAAACCAATCGGGTCATATAGACGACTAACAGTCTTTAGAACTTCTCTTTTGCATACCTTGTCCTTTCTCATATATGCAATCACTTCAGAAACGTCTATTCGTATAATATCTTTCTCTCTATCCCAAAGGTATCCCAAAACTTTATTGCTTGCAGCGCATTGAATATCATTTTCTTCATTATTCCACAATTGTTGAAAGGATTCGCTGTTTGTTCTCCATTTTCTCATGTTAAAGTTCCCCTCATTCAAAATACATCTAACGTCTTTTGATAGTATCATTGCTTCATTTTCATCTGTTGCTCCTCCAATTAAATCATCATCATATAGACAATTCCTTAGTAGCTTGTATGCATCCTCATACTGTTGTTTATATTTGTCTATGTGAACTCTTAGCGTTTGCAGCCACCATAAATGGGCTTGACTTTGCACCAAATATGACTCTAGTCATTCGTAGAATTTTTACTTTGAGGGAGTCGCTGTCATCTATTTCCTCATCAATCCACAAAAATCTAACTGCATCTCGGTCTTCTTTGGCAAGAGCAATATGTAAAAATGCCTGTTGAATGTCAGCTGTAAAAGCGACCTTATTTTTACGGAATCTGATCAACAAATCCAGCACATCGGGATTTAGGTTTGGCCCTGCGAGTAAACAATCATTTAATGATGAACAGTTCTCGGCATGAGATGACGCATCAAATACTACGCGTTATTTAGTGGTATCCTTGTTTTCCCTGATTACAGCCTGATGTGGCATGTAATATATTACATTGCTACTATCACCCTTTGTTTCCTCTGCAATTCCTTCTTTTAAATAATTTTTTATAACCTTCTTATATTCTTCCGAGAACTGTGGTTCCTTATTGAACTTCCGAACAAGCGATCTCAATCGTTTTTCAGCCAAGTTGTAATTATCCTTCAAATCTTCTATTTGTTGATTCCACGGAAACCGTGTCACGTATCTATCATCTTCCATTTTCAGATTTTCTCGTAATTCCTCATAAATGCGATTATCTTCTGTTTTATCAGTTTGGTCGATACTTTCCCTTATTCCTAGCGTTTCAAGATCCCAAAATTTCTTCAACATTTCGTTCATTTCAAAGTCAGTTTTACTTACATTTGTGGCATTTTTCATAACATTAATGACAGACTGTGTCGCCAACGCATTTGACAGCGCCGAGGTGCCACTACATTTCCACCCAAAAATAGTTTGTGTAGCGACCAAACATGGCGTTATCCTAAGCACTCTTCAGGTTACAATCTTCCAATACTAGTCAGCTCCGATCAAAACTGATAATTCTAAGTTGTTACAGTTTTCCGCTCCGTCTGCTAACAACATTTTTTCTTTTTCACAATAACTTCGTATTTCTTTCCCTGGAGTACTTATCAAAGCACCGCTAATGTTATTTGTTTCCAAAGCCTGAATCTCGATTCTGCGTCCAGTTCTTGCATCTTTTAAAACCAAGCGAACTCTTTTTCTTTTCTCTGTTACTGGTGAATTCGCGGCAAACGAAAATATCGTTAATTGTTCTTCTCGTGTCACTTGTAACTTGAGCTCTTTACAAACAGTTTCCATAACAAATGTCCGTTGCGAGCCTCCATCCAGAAGAATTTGCACGCTATGACTAGTTTTTCCCACTGCCTTTAGGGTCATGGTCTGTAACAGAACACCGTCCTCTTGCTGAAATGCGTGTGCACTATGTTTTACAGCTGAGGTGCTTCTTTCGGCATCGCACATGAAGGTATTGTGCTTTGGATGACAAAGTTGACACCGATCTTTTGATAAACAAAACTTCGCCAAGTGATATTTTTTGAAACAGTTAAAGCATCTTCCTTGTCGCAATAAATTGCGTCTTTTTTCGCCTATTGTTAAAGGACATCTGTCTAAATCATGATCCGACGAACAAAATAAAAAACTTTCTCTAACACAATGCTCGTTATTTCTTTGAACGTTAACCGCAGTCAATCTGTCTTCAACGCGTTTTACACAGGAATCTGGGTTATTTTTTTCAGTAGCATTCAGTTCGGCGGCCGAAGGAAACGTTTTATCTTGCTTCATGAATTCTTTTGCGCGCGTGTGATCATATCTGATGGGCATATTGTTTATTGCCTTGACACTCTGAGAAAGATTCGGTTTTAATTCTGTGTTTCCGCAAATTGCCTGGGTGCGCTCACGACTTTCAATTTCTTTTCTTATAAATTCCATAACTTCTTCTGTATTCCAAATCTCATCAGCTTCCCGAAGTCTGTTGAATTCTAGTACTAATTCACTGGGAACTAATTTCAATATCATGGGACACAACAAACTTTTATAAGTGTCGGAGATTACTCCCAGCGATTCGAGGCTTCTTAATTGGACTTCGCAATTATCATACAGCTTCCGCAGACCAAACATGTCTGTTAACCTCTTAACAGGTGGTAGAGACAGTAACTTATTCATATGTGAACTTATAACAACATCTTTTTTCCGAACCTATCCTTCAAAATTTGTATGGCCTTGTCATAATTTGCTTTGGTGATAGGTAATCCAGATATTGCAATGCTCCGCCTAAATAATATTTAAAGTAACTAAACTTGTTCAGATTATTTAAACCCCCATTTGAGTGTGTGGTCGTATCAAACTGAACCCAAAATTCCAACCAATGCGATGGATCTCCAAAGAATTTTGCAAGCTCTAATTTGGGTAATCTTATCGCCACTCCACGTATATTGTTTGACCGCAATGTTCTATTCTCTGTTTCGTTCGTGCCGCTTTCTTCAGTGTTTCCCATCATAGTTAAACAGCGCTGTGCTTTGGTTTTCCATAACAGCACGTTTTCGTAGTATTCCTGACTAGCACAATAATCGTCTTCGAATTCTTCTACAGGAATAACTCGCTCAATTTGTTCACCAACAGAAATCAAATTTTCTTCTTTAATCGATAACTGAGCTAAATTATTCTCGATAACTTCCCTTTCAATGGGATCCTCTTCAAGAGCTTCCTTTAGTTTATTAATAACAATGGTTGTTAATCTGCAGTTAACCGCTCCTTTTTTTTGTTTTGTCTAAATCCTCCGCCATTACTTATTTTAAGCAATTTCAGTTTCAAACTTCAAATTCAATATAGGTGAAAATATTGCCTTCAGTTTGTATTTGCAAGTGAGCCCCACGTTGGGAGCCATTAATGTTCTTACTTTTCGCGTGCCATTTCAGTTTCAGTAATTAGAGGTATTTATATTCAACTTCTTACCTCTTCCGTGAGTCCGTACACGGGCCCTCCTGCAGTCAGGAACTTCTTTATCCAACATCTATGCACACGGTCGAATACACAAGAACATCATATTCCAAGACAGTTCCACATCAAAGGTATACTGCCGCCCCGGTGGCGCAGTGGTCTAAGCGATGGCCTCTGATCATTCGTCCGAACGGGGTCCGGGTTCGAATCCCGGTGAGGCATGGGTGTTGTACTTGTCTTACGACACTGGTTCTCTCCCTTCCCTGGAACCAGTGACCCTAAATTAGGGACGGGCGATTGCTTATAGCCCATTGAGTTGCTCACGGTGGTCGTTAAACCTCCAATCACAAACAAACAAACAAAGGTATACTACTAATTTATTGCAGATCATTTTATACGAATTAGATGTAATTACACAAACACTCACACACACTGAAGATTTCGATCTTTTTCCTTCGCGTTATAAGTCTTAATATCTGTTCTTACATTACGACCTCTGCCATAGTATCTGTTCCGCCCTTTCCATACGTCCTCACATGTCCGCCATCTTCTCACATCGGACGTTGGCTGCCTCCGCTGCGCCCTCTGTCCGTGAAGACCCAACATGGGCGAAATAAATATCTGAAAACACACATGAAAAAAGATATTTCTCTCCTCGTTATTGTTCTCATATTTTTACACTATGCTGGGTTGAAATGGGCACAGGCATATTCTGAAAGAAATCAGAATTATTGAAATACTTCAGCTTCTCTTTCCATTTTCTCCAGAATTTCCAGTAAATATACCAAAATACTTCTCAGAGAACCCACGATAAACACTTATACTAACTATTCTAATAAGATATTTAACTCTAAATCAATTTCTCTAGAAATATTTCTTCAAAACGTATCAAAAATACATTGTTTACAACGAAATTAATTTCTTACAAAATATCTTTCCGTCACTTTAATATCACTACGTTACCAAAACGTGATACCAGAATGTTTTATATCAAACAAATTAAATGAAGAGCACCATTTTACCTTTAAACATAATGACTACCATAACGCGAATAAAGTCCGAATAAACAAAACTTAAATTTAGGTTGTTATTATTTAAGTACTACTATATTTTATGAAAATAAAGGTAGAAACTGCAATGTGGAGTATTCAGTACGCAAGTTAAGACAATCATTATGATATACAATGAGATTTCTCTGAACCTAATGAGAAGCCGTTACTGCTATGAAATTTACAGCTGAATGGCGTCGAACATATGAATCTCGCTGTGACTACATAAAGTGAAATAATGCTGTGCTTGAAAATCTCACGAGAAGTGAAAAAAAAATGGAACCCCTAAATATCTTACTTTAACTTTAAGGGAATATCTGCAATAAATTTGGCAACTATAGATTTCCATATCTTACAATAGTAGATAATCCATTTCAAAGGGTTTCCTTCCATAGTAGATGAAGAAACAAAAACAGCTGTTAAATGATTGCTGCGAAAAAAAAAAGGGAATAGATCATACCATATAACCAGAAGTGTCTGAAAATTTCAGATTATTAATGAATATGAAAAAAAAAAGGTAATATACACTGACGGAAAAAAATCCCAACACCAAGAAGGGGTTGTGTTAGATAAACGACAGTTGGTAGGCGGTGAGAGTACATCTGTAATATGACGTGTATGCAAATTTCGCGATCGGCGCATACGTGTGGCGCTAGTAGCGCCCCTCGGAACATGCAAAGCAGATTTGCTGTAAATACGCGCTGTAATGTTCGTGAGTGTTAGTTATCGTTGAGATTCGACGTAGTGTGTTGATGTTAGTCAAGAATGCCTTTAAGAAGACGAAGAAGCCATTATCAACAGCTCACGGAGTTTGAACGAGGTCGTGTAATAGGGCTACGAGAAGGTGGATTTTATTTCCGCAATATTGCAGAACGACTTGGCAGGAATGTAGCCAGTGTGCATTATTGTTGGCAGCGGTGGTCAAGGGAAGGTACTGCCTCAAGAAGACAAGGTTCCGGCCGGCCACGTGGCACTACTGAGAGGGAGACCGCCGTTTACGGCGTATGACCGTGACGCATCGTACTGCGTTTGCGGCAGCAATTCGAGATGCAGTTGCCACCACAGTGACACAACGAACTGTTACAAATTGGTTACTTGAAGGACAGCTCCGAGCCAGACGCCCTGTAGCGTGCATTCCACTTACTCCAAACCACCGCATTTGGCGACGTCAGTGGTGTCAAGCTAGAGCTCATTGGAGGAAGGAGTGGAGATCTATTGTGTTTTATGATGAAAGCCGGTTCTGCCAGTGTGCCAGTGATGGCCGTGTGTTGCTTAGAAGGAGGCTAGGGGATCGCCTGCAACCAACCTGTCTGCGGCCGAGACACACTGGACTTACACCTGGAGTTATGGTCTGGTGAGCAATTTCCTATGGCAGCAGGAGCACTCTCGTGGTTATCCCACGCACCCTGACGGCACAGTTGTACGTCGGTCTGGTGATTCAACCTGTTGTGCTGCCATTCATGAACAGCATTCCAGGGGGTGTTTTCCAACAGGATAACGCTCGCTCGCATACCGCTCTTGTAACCGAACATGCTCTACAGAGTGTCGACATGTTGCCGTGACCTGCTAGATCACCAGATCTTTCTCCAATCGGACGACAACTCCAGCGTCACCCCCAACCAGCATTAACCGTTCCTGTATTGACCGACCAAGTGCAACAGACATGGAACTACATCCCACAAACTGACATCCAGCACCTGTACGACACAATGCATGAAAGTTTGCGTGCTTGCATTCAACATTCTGGCGGTTACACTGGTTATTAATGTTCCAGCATTTCACATTTAAAATGGCTCTGCTCGGGCTTACATTATGCTGTGAACTTGAAACCCTAATCGATTAAATATGCTACCTAAACAAATGTATTGCCGCCATTTCATTCCTCTACAGCTATTTTTTCGTGGTGTTGGCATTTTTTTCCGTCAGTGTATCTCCCTACCAAAAGTGGGAAGGTTATCTATCTGCCGCGCCTACCACATCAAGTATTGTTCAACCACACGTTTGGGAATAACCGAGAGTTTTTACAAAACTTTTGGGACAGGAAAAATGAAAGATAATTAGAAGCAAATTAAGAGGACGAGCCTTTGTTGAACATGTTGAATAAAGTTAACTTAAGAGACTTAATACTCATAGCCCTTAAAAATATTGTCAAAAATTTCCTTTTTCCGGAGCTGATGAACTCTAAGGAATTAGAGCCGAAAATTTTCTGCATTACGGAAATAGAAGTATTCGCGTAGTATCTAAAATTTACGAAAGCTAACTTTAAGGGGGTGGAGACATGTTAACCGTTAATAAAGCATCTTCTTACTCCTTTTTGGCGTTCTGCGCCATTCGTTTAGTCTTTTTAGCAGTCAACCAACCTAAAAGGATTACTGTAAGCAATTTCTTTAAGTGACAATATGAAAAATAAAGCTAAGGAAGAGGCAAGTGTTTCTGATGCGCAGAAGCAGTCGCTTTATCTTTGTTCGCCCTATTTATTAGATATTCGTTATTGCTGATTGTGTTTTGTACGTTCCAGCCGTTTAAAGTGTTATATTTTCAACAATGATTAAATAGGGGTTTAAAGTTTTTCATAACCTGAAAACTAAAGAATTGATCCCATGCTACCCGTAGAAGCAGCCGTTGCGGCAGGAATGGATTGAATTGAAACATGTTGATGAAGAAGTTATCATGGATGTTGAAATCTGAAATGTCTTCAAATATTTCATCTATATTTTAAAAATTTTGAAATTGTAACATCACAGCCACACCAAGAAAACAGCAAAGTATGAAACATTAGTGCAGCGATCTGACAACTAAGCTCCTTGAACAGTTGCAGAAGTCTGACAAAGCCCAAGAATCTTACTATTGAAGCTACATGAAGGAAATGCCGTTAGTATGTTTTAGAGGTATAATATATTTTTCCGCCAATCCATGAATAAACGAATTGCTAATAATGTTTTCAAGTGTTCGTTCAAAACAGCTCAACTCAGAATGCCAAGCATTTTAGACATTACAATAGGTGAGAATCTCCATTAACGAACTTAGCTTAAAAATTACACGTTTGCTTTATTGTTTATAAATATCAATATTTTTGTGCTTTTGCATATACTGCAAAGTAAGTGAAAAAGGCAATTTTAGAAGTAGGTATGAGCTCTTCGTAACAACAAAATTATTCTTGAATTTGTAGGTACGATTGAATTTGTGCATAGGAAAGCATCCCTTTACTCTATAAATCACAATGGACATTTCGGGGGTATTGACACTTAGTAGGTTTGATAGATTGCATGCTAAAAAAGCTATAACCATGGCTAAGAAACTAACAAATTAGAAAGAAATGTCTGAGTCACCTTCTGCTAGCGAGTGGTATGAAATACATGTCAACTCATCATTCTGTGCATCTATATACAAGCCTTTTCCATCGTTCTGTGCATCTATATACAAGCCTTTCCCATCGTTCTGTGCATCAATATACAAGCCTTTCCTATCGTTCTGTGCATCTCGAAGTAAGGACTAAAGTAGTAGAAAGGAGCGCTTATCACCCTTGAGGTGATTCTGAGCAGCGCTGTTGAGGTGGGAACGGTAAAGGGAATTGTTTTGCTTTAGCTTTCTTAACACCTGGCCCTTATGTAAATAGTTCTATTTGGGAAGCGAAGAAATGTTTAGCAACTATTTGGTTTAAGTACATATGCCACTTAATGGTTTACAATTTCTCCAATTACTGTTTTCTTTGACCTTTCGAACATCATCATCATTCATCATTGTCAACCATTATCAATCCACTGCTGGACGAAGGTCTCCCCAAGTTTCCTCCACAACGGTCTGTCTTGTGCCAGTCTCCTCCATGTCACTCCCGCATATTTACGAATTTCATCCACCCATCTCCCATGTGGTCTTTTTCTGGGTCTTTTCCTGTCCCTTGGAATCCAATCTAAAATTTCGGCTGTCCATCTATGGTCTGTCCTTCTGGCAGTATGTCCAGCCCATTGCCATTTCAGGGATTTAACTCTGATCATGATGTCTTCCACTCTCGTCATTTTTCGGATCCACGAGTTCCTCTTCCTATCTCTCCTGGTTATACCAAGCATGCACCTCTCCATGCTTCTTTGAGTTGTCTGCAGCCTTTGTATGTCTCTTTTAGTTAAGGTCCACGTCTCTGCACCATACGTAAGCACTGGAAGGATGCATTGATCAAACACTTTTCTTTTAAGACATAATGGCATATTGCTCTTGAAAATTATGCTGTTTCTTCCAAAAGCTCTCCAGGCAAGTTTTGTACGCCGATTAATTTCTTCATCAATGTGACCCTCACTTGATATCTGCTGTCCAAGATAAACATACGTATCTGTTATCTCCAGTTTTTCTCCATCAATCGATAAATCTTCATTTCTTGTAAAAGCATTGAACATCCCTTTTGTCTTCTGAAAGTTCATTTTTAATCCCACTTCTTTACTCTTGTCAGCAAGTTCCTGGATCATACTCTGCAGCTCTGATGGGGTAGTTGCAAAAATGACTACGTCATCAGCAAAACGAAGGTGGGTTAGATAATCTCCATTAATCTTTATCCCTTTGTTTTCCCAGTTCAGTGATTGAAAGACATTTTCCAATGTGGCATTAAAGAGCTTCGGAGATATGGTGTCACCTTGTCTCACTCCTTTCCAATTTTTATGTGTGTTGTATTTTCAAACAGCCGAATCTTTGCACTTGCATTTTCATAGATGTTATTAATAATATTAATGTATGCATCTTCAATACCGCAGGATTTCAGAGCCGTGGTAACTGCTGATGGTTTCACCGAATCAAAGGCTTTTTCATAATCGATAAAAGCCATGCACAATGGAAGTTCATATTCCCTCGCTCTTTCAATTAGTTCTCTCAGTACGTGGATATGATCTATTGTGCTGTAGCCACTCCTGAATCCAGCTTGTTCTCTCGGTTGAGCCATGTCCAGTGTTACCTTCAAGCGGTGTGAAAGAACTTTAGTGAAGATTTTATAAACCACTGATAGTGAGGCTGATAGGTCTGTAGTTCCTGAGATCCTCAATGTCACCTCTTTTATGTAGCAGGATCATTGTAGCATTGTTCCAATCCTCAGGAATCTTCCCTTCATTAAGGCATCGAGTGAAAATTTGGGCGAGTACTGTTTCAATTTCTCCACTTGCTTCTTGTATGATGTCTATAGTAATTCCATCTTCTCCTGGAGCTTTCCCCCGCTTCATGTTCTTGATTGCATGAGCAACTTCTACTGGGAGGACTGGAAGAACTCTGGTACCTTTCATGATGTCTGGAGTACATGTATCATCCCTTTCATATAATTTGGAGTAGAAATCTTTCACTCTTGTCAAAATTTCTGCCTCTATTTCTTGTTATAGAACCATCTTCTTTTCTCAGAGCCATAATCTGTTTTCTTCCCTTACTGAGATGTCCCTTTGCTATCTTTAGGCTTTGGTTGTTTTCAATTGCTTTCCTCACTAGCTCACAGTTGAATTTCCTTACGTCTTCAGTGATACTTTTTCGTGCTGTCTTGCATAGCTCTATATATTCCACTTTGGAAGTCACATCTTCTTTAGTTGTCCTCATCTCTCTTCTTTTTGCATCAACATTTTGGTTTTTCCTGATAATTTGTTTACATGCAACTTGTTCTTAGACCCAGCTAATTTTGTTGCTGTTTCCATAAGAGCTTTGGTTACTTTTCTGTTAACTTCCGAAATATCCACTTCTTCCGATGTTAGGCCTTCTAAAGCAGAGAATCTGTTCTTCAGTTCCAACTTGAAAGTATTATGGTGTTTTTTAAGGTTGGTTATGTCAATACATTTTGTTTGTCTTATGAGCTTGCCACGTTCCAGTTTAGTGTTGAGGTGCATCTTACATCTCACCAATCTATGGTCACTACCTGTGTTGAACTTGTTTAGCACACTGCAGTCTTCTATGACGAATTTATTGTTACACATAATAAAATCAATTTCACTTGTCGTCCCAATTGGATGTCTCCATGTCCATTTCCTGTGTGGCTTTTTCTTGAAAAAGGAATTCAAGATGAAAAATCCTTCTGCCTCTGCAAACTCAACGAGAGTATTTCCACGCTGGTTTCTGTTGCCGTGACCGAATTTACCTACTGAAGTTTCATTCTGTTGCCGTTGCCCTATTTTTTGCATTGAAATCTCCCATAATTATCTTCAAGTGCTGCTTACCTTTATTATTTAGATGACGAATTTCCTCATAAAATTCTTCAATTTCTTCTTCAGGATGACTTGTGTTGGGTGCATAAGTTTGAATAATCTGAGCCTGGTATCTTCTCGATAGTTGGATAACGAGTCGTGCAGCTCTGTCAGAGGAACTTTCAACTTCTACCCCTTTATCCTTCAGTTTCTTGTTTATTATAAATCCAACACCACTAGTTCTGCCAGTATCTGTCCCACGATAATAGAAGAGATGTCCACTTTTCAGTTCAATGAGATCTTCTCCTTTTCTCCTTACCTCACTCAGCCCGACGATGTCCCACTTGATCCTTTGTAGTTCCTCTTCCAATTCAAGAAGCCTTGAATCAGAAGATAGGGAGCGTCCGTTGTAGGTAGCCAAGGTCAGCATCAAATGGCAGCCTAGTCCGGTCCTCCGGGGATTCTTAGCACCCTCTGCCTTCATGTCGCACTGGCCGCTGCCTTGGCCAGGTACATTCCAGCTGCCGGAGACTGAGGGCCAAGATTTAAGTTGTAGAGTCATTTTGGAGGTGTTTGGCCATAACTCACCACGCTGGCCAAGCGGGTTGGTGAGTGTGGGATAGCATTTCCTCTGATCCCGATGGTATAGTTATACCGCTATTTGCGGTCGTCAGAGCCCCTTTAGTGGGAACAGGATGCACCACGAGAAGGCGGGGTTGACATTTGTCAAGGAGAGGCTGTGATGTTACGCATCACCTGACCTTACATCCCTTACATCTTTCGAACATATCCCCCTTTTATATACCACCATTTATGAACATACTGCGTAGTTTCGAGCGACACGAAAATTCGCAGTGCAATCGCTAGATTTACGTGCGCCGTAACGGGATTTCGCGACGTGATAATTTTTTTAAAGCTTTTTTTTACGTTCCGCGACGTGACAATTTTTTGGGAGCTAGCAGCATTTTTACTTGTCTAGGAAATCTTAATCTGTATCCTCCTGTTTCATAAGATTTCGGTCTTAACTAGCATCTTGGTGTTTCAAGTTAAGATTTTGCATTACAACTTAAGTATGGAAATGTTGGATCTACGTTGAACTGTTCGCTAATAAAGAAGTGCTGTATGTGTAGAATAGTGCAAGACAAATTGTGGCATACACGAAAAGAGATTGTGAGTGGAACATGAGACTCCGAAGAATAGCAGCTGAAGGGTGTGAAGGGGCTCAGTGGCAGAAAGGAGAACATATTGGTCCAAAATGAGTAGCGCTCCCTTCAGGTTGTGGCATGACGTCTATACGCCTATCTTCTCTTGGATGATGTAATGATC
This sequence comes from Macrothele yani, assembly GCA_039090855.1. Lineage (NCBI taxonomy): Eukaryota > Metazoa > Arthropoda > Arachnida > Araneae > Macrothelidae > Macrothele > Macrothele yani. The sequence goes on along the minus strand of CM077034.1, from coordinate 54,768,584 downwards.
GAACCGTATTGGTTCGTTCTATACTGCTCTTCTGATACGACCATTGCGGAATATTCAACGGAATGTTTAGTGTCTTAAAGGTAAATTATGTCTGGTAACGGTATTGTACAGAACGTGTCGTAGGTTAGAAAGTGAAAATTTTGAATAGTAACAGCAAGCTGGGAGAACCGAAAGTCAATGTGGAAACTATTGAGGAAAATGGTGTGACAGTGAGTGTGATTGTGACGAAGATACTGTCACCCTACAGATTCTTGAAATGTACGCCTGACATTATGCAAGGCTGATGCGGGAAATTTTTCATTATAATTGGCTTTCGGCTATAGCCCTGGTGTTTTTGATCCAAAGGCACTTGAAAGTGGCGAAATAATTAATACTAATTATGTTCAGCTTGTAGCCAATATGGCCTGCTTGGCTTCACGCAATGCACTTTTAAACACTGAAGCGAATTGTCTATCACATCATAAAAGATTTTGTCGAGAGTATCGAGAATAATGTCATCTGTCGAAACGCCAATTGGTTTCCCGAAACCAAGAACAAAACCTGACTAGCAACTTTTGGATTATTTTTTTTTTTTTTTTGCATGAAACTGTGACTAATTCTCCTGAGCAACCATTCGATCTCTAAATCCACATGATTAAGTGTGGCTAACCTGAGTAACAATAATGCTGTCTCATTTATTGTCAGAACAGCAATCTTCAATCAATGAAAAAATGAACGCTTTTCGCCAGTGTTTTTGCCTCCAGACGTTTCACATGCATATATAAATTAATTGGAATGGTCACTGAAAGGGACATTATGAGCGTAAGTTTCTTTTTCCAACGTATTTAGACCAAATTTCTAAATAAGCAGTCACAGATTCTCGAAGGTACATAAAAGAAATGTGTTAGGCTATAATATCCGCGAATCATGGATATATTCGAATAACAATGAGGAAGAACGGGACCGCTAACAGCTGCCCTTTCTGCGGTTGCAAGAACGACAGTATCTACTCCTAGTCTGCGGATAATCTTTTACGAAGGAAGTGCTTCTTCCAGTTGTACAACACTCTGCATGCCTCTTACAAACAGTCACGTGGTGTGGGGGGGGGGCAATTTACTTTGGAGTGACTTCACGTCAATTGGACTGCAACAAAATGTATGCCAGTAATGTTCAGAGATGATTCGAGATTTCTTTGCAAAGTGTATCCAATCGTGATCTGATATGAAGAGACACAGAATACCTTATCATCCCTATGAGACGTTTAAAAGGTACATTTATGATGAGCATTTCTGCTAGTTAGGGAGAAGTCTTGTTAGGTGGACGCACATAACCGTATGTGTTTCCAAGAGACACTATGAAAACTAATTACTACATGAATGATATTCCGCATCATAGTATCCGCTCTTATACAGCAGCCACGGGAGAAAAGGTCTTTTGAAAGTGCATGAGGATCGTACTCAGAAAGAGAGAGAGGGAGAGAGAGGGTTTGGTGACAATATTTTCAAGACGAGAACATTGTCCGTATGTATTGGACAGCCAGGTCATCCGAACTTAATGCCATCGAGCACGTATGCCATTCTCTAAGAAGTGGTGTTGCTGCCATTCAACTCCCCTTAGCAAAACGTTGAGGAGCTTTCACAAAGATATGCTCAAACATCTGTCGTTGATACCTTTTGGGTTTCTGAAATACACTACGTATTTGGGTGGTATGTATTTTTCATTTTCACACCATATTGTTCATTTGGTTTTGTATTTTGTCTTTTGATTTGGAATGAAGACTTTCTCACGGAATATTTTATGATATTTCTGTGGCATGCCATGTAATTCAGGATTTCCTGTAATTTCATAACATTTCATTTAGTACTTGTTTAGTTATAACGATTGTTTTTTCATAAATTATGGAAAGCAGTGTATCTAATAAAAAACTGGTAAATAATACGGTTGCACGGGATTACGCAAGTGTAAAATGTTGCTGAAGACATCATAAAGATCATTAACTGGTTAAATCTCAAAAGCTAGTTGTTTAAATACCGTCAAAAGCTTTGTGCTCCCCACTTACGGGGAAACAAATCATGACGCTCATGTGGGTTTCCAAATACATAGAAACATTCCACAGTTCGTTTTACTAACCGTTGTAATTCCAACTAGAAATTTAGTCAATGCTTATCACACAAACATAATTTTCTGTTGTCCGTAGAGAATCTGTCACACATGAATGTGCTTTTTTGATCTTTTCTCTTCCAGTTTTCTTTATCTTTTATTATCAACTTAATTTCATAAGTACATATTCCTTATTAAGCAAAAAAATTATTTGACCCATTATGTTATGTCTATAGCTCTTCTCATTCGGGGGTAAAAAAAAACAGTTTCTTTGGTATCTTTAAGGTGTACGTTTTAAGACATTGCCTGATAATGCATTTTACCAGTGTAAGTATCGAATTGATTTATCATAACATTCAGTCTGTAAATCAAACAACTAATGATATATAACAATAACATTTCGGTTTAATTGGCAGCGGGTAAACGTGATATAAAATTCTTATGAGGTTTGCTCCTCCACAAAATCAGAAGCATGCTGTACTTCTAACACATTAATTCGGTTTCAGTTACACATTCGCGTTAAACAACAGTTGTGTTTTTTTTAGTTACCAACAAAATGCTCCTTACATCTCTGAGTGCTATCCAAACAGTTCAGCTTTATTTGCTATTCAGAATTTTTGCAAACCGCTGTTATCTTGGCCTCACACAAAGCAAGAAAGTTTCTGCTACACGTACACAAAACTGAGTGCATTTCATATCTATCACAAGATATTTAATTAAACCAGTTTTTATATGAAGTGGTGTTAAAAAGTTCCTTCGCACTATTAGCAAATATTATATTGAAAACAAGCTTCTCAACTGCGGATGAAGTTTTTTTTTTTTTAAATTGTGGCTGAAGTCAACTCTGACTGAAGTGGCTGAAGTATCGGTCCCTTTCCAACAACGATTTGTGTTGTTCACCTTCATGTACCAAATAACCCACTGTCACATTAAAGAAATAAATATATGTTGCATGTCCCAAAGAAATGGGGCTAAAGCGAAACACGACTTCTGAACAGAGATCTTTAACTTTTACTTCATATATACATTAGAAGCAAAAATGCATTATAGGCTTTAAACTTGACTAGAAACTAAAATGAAGTAATGTGTTATGCAGGGATTATATGCTGTCATTAGTTTTTGTTTAATTATTATAATGGGATTATCTTTCCGTTTCTTTTATAATTTAATGTAAATGCTGGGAAATATACACTTGCGGAAAGTGAAAAAAGAACACCAAGAAGGAATTGGCGGAACATCATGAAATTTACATATGTTAATGGGGTCGAGGTTACGTAGGTGTGATGCTAATTTCGGGACCAACCGGTTAGCGCTTACGCCACAGCACGCATAATATGCAAATTATCGTCGGTGGTATTTAAGGAATACGGCCAAGTGAATGTAATCAGTCGTCGGCGTACGGACACCTGCGAAGACCTTGAAGAAGCTGCAATGCCTGGACATGGAAGACGTGTACGATTTCAGCAGTTATCGGACTTTGAGCGAGGTCGTCTAGTCGGACTCCGCGAGGACGGGTGGTCGTATCGTCGTATTGCGGAGCGAATTGGACGGGAAGTATCGGTGGTGGTACGATGGTGGCGTGGATGGTCCGAGGAACATCGCCACTCGAGAAGACGTGGAACCGGGAGTCACAGACGGACTGATGAGCGGACCGATCGACGCATAACAAGAGCGACGTTGTCAAGCAGAACATCCTCTGTGACGCAAATCCGAGCTGCTGTTGCACCTGAGGTGACTGTGTGAACAATCTCCAACCGTCAACTGGATGCAGGACTACGTGCACGTGTGCCTCTGGCATGTGTACCTCTGACTCCAGCCCACCGTCAGGAACGGCTGCAGTGGTGTAGCCAACGTCTGCACTGGAGGACGCACGCAATGGCGATCTGTCCTGTTCAGCGATGAAAGCAGATTCTGCTTGGGAGCCTCCGATGGCCGTATGCGTGTTCGCAGACGCACAGGTTAGCATCTTCACCGTTCTTGCATCCGCCAGCGACACACAGGGCATACACCTGGTCTCTTGGTGAGGGGAGCGATCAACTATCACTCCCGTACACAACTAGTGTTTGTACCGGGTACGTTAAACAGCACCTCCTACATCAACTACATCATTCAGCCCGTTGTTATGCCATTTGTAAGGTCGGTCCATCGTGGTGTTTTCCAGCAAGTTAATTCGCACGCCCACACACGGCACGTGCAACGCAACATGCACCTCAGGGTGTGAGACAACTTCCATGGCCTGCACGTTCACCAGATTATTCCCCCATTGAGCACCTGTTGGATTTTATGGGACAACGACTTATCCGGTCTTCACGGCCAGACACGACCATCCCCGATTTACGCATCCAGGTTGAGGATGCTTTGAACTCAATACCCCAAATTTGCATCCAACATCTATACGACAGACTCCATGCCAGAATTTCACAGTGTGACGCAGTTCATGGCGGTTCAACCTCGTACTAACCTTGTTACATGGAAATGTTATTTTTCAGTTTACCAGCAAATACAACTGTATTTTGCCAAAATATTTTGATCACGTTATCCTCTGTATTCCGTTATTATGCTGTATAAATGTCGTTGGTATCAGACGTCTCCTTCTTGGTGTTCTTTTTCCACTTTCCGCCAATGTATTACGAGGTACGAGAACTTCTCATCCTCCTCTATGCAATGAACGTGAATTATCGCATCTGCTGCATTGTACGTAGGTCACCTTGTGGAATTTGTTCCTAGGTGCCTGTGTGTCGTGTCTGCAGAGTAAGCTGGATTAGTCCTTTATTTGGTAAGCGTTTCTAATGCAATGTTAATTCAGCGTAAATCAGCTTATTTTCTTCTCGCACTGAAATCTACTTCACATCCGTTGAGTTGCGAAGTGTTTTTTAATCCTCAAATAATAATTAGTGGTACGAATGATAGCATCAAAATATTATTATACATTATTTTTACCATTAAATGCTGCAAGAAATTTCAAGTCGACATATGCGAGATTTCAAAATAAATTCATAACACATAATTTTAATTAAACCGAAACATCATACCATGGTATAATCAATTTATAAAATGAATTTGCAAGAATATTTCTAGGAGAATAGAGTACATTCTGTTTCCTCGCTGTATGTTAAATCATATCAGCTTACTTATGGACCAAGGATTCTTGATGTTCTATTGGTAATTGGAAAAGGCACCCATTTCTCTCAACAACAGTAAACATATGAACTGGTTGCAGTGATTAAGATGAGGAACGATCTAACACCAGGCGGAGGATGCGAATCTGAGAAATCAGAGTTTATTTAGGACTCATGCCAGCTTTCGTATTTATGGATGGCGAAGAAGGGCTCATATGAAAATAATTAGTGTTACTTGAAAAAAAGGGAGAACAATAATTTCACATTATTTTCCATCTAGTGATTCAATGGAAACGAAACTTTAACATATTATGTTATCATTTGAAAGCCTCTAGACGCTGAACCCTATATTTTCTTTAAATTCTACAGTTATGAGAAATAATTTCAGCTACTTTAAGGACTGCTAGGTCCGTTGGCACTGCTACTTTTCCTCGTTGTTTCATGGGTTTGAAAACAATTTCTAATAGCAAAGACCACCCAACAGTTTTCTTGGATTTAATTTTCATTCTTTTCTCATAACAAACATAAAATTCATTTTTGTTTTTGAGTTTAACTACCACATGTGCAGCTCGTAAGAGCTATAAGCAGTCGCGCAAACATATCCTCTACAGGCTCCGATGGATTTGGAGGGAGAGAGTGAATTAAGGCAAATGCAGCACCTAAGCCTCATCTGGGATTCGATCGTGAGATTACTCGGAAGAACGGTAAGAGGCTTGTGATACACCACTGCGCTAGCTGAGAAGTATCCCTTTATCGCAATATGAAATAATCTTCGAATGACAAAAATTATGATAAATACAGGGTTCACGTGGACCAGGGACATCAAAGAGAAGTCATCGCTCTTTCCACGTTTATAAGTGAGTGACGGAAATTTTTTTCATCGGCCGCCAACGGAATCGAACCCAGGGTCTTCGAGGCCGCTGTGGTGCAGTGGAAGCATGCCCGGCCCGTAACAAGAAGACCCTATGTTCGATTCCTGGTGACGGCCGATGATAATTTTTTCCGTGACTCCCTTATAAACGTGGAAAGAGCGATGACTTCTATTTGATTTTCCTGGTCCACGTCAACTGTGTATTTATCATTCATTCGCCTTCTAGTTATTTGTTCAGTTGCTGCTGTTCATGTGTGGAGAATCCCCAGCATTGTGCGGGGCTCCAAAGCAGCAACCCTGCCATGTGGTTTGGCAGTATGTTGTTTGTGAGTCTGGACAATTTCAAGGCCGCTGTGGTTCAGTGAAAGCATAGCCGGCGCGTAACTGGAAGACCCTGGGTTCGATTCCCGGTGGCGGCCGTTGAGAAATTTTTCCGTGACTAACTTATAAACGTGAAAAGTGCAATGTCTTCTATTTGACAAAAATTATCTTTCATTTTAGTATTTAACGTTTCTTTGTCTCCAAACAAAAGCTTGATATTAGTTTTTGATATCAAATTAGAAGTATTAGATTTTTTATCGTCCAAGTGTATGCATATCACAGAAATGATTTAACATCCGTATTAAAACAATGCATAACATCGCCCATATCCTTAGTGAGCCCTAAATAACAAACAATAAAATGCACCCTTTCATAGACACGATACTGACACACTGGAGTACTGATCTTCCATTACCAGTCGTAGAACCACCGCATTTCATATCTTTCCAAGTGAACAATCGCAGTTGAATAATCATTTAAATTTCCTTACTGAAACGAATACTTGTTTCTTTCGATTTACAGGATGTGCTGTCCAATGTTTTGTACTCGCGGACGTCATTCAAGGAATTTTAAAATACTTGCACTTGTTAGACACCTCAATACTCATTGACCACAGAATTAATACAGTGGAAATCATTTGATCTTTCATGCATTTCGGTGGCGAAGGCGCCACTGGAAGATTAGCAATAATAACAAAATGCGTTTTAGGAAGTATCGATAATCAGTTTTGAAAACCGTGTGTGACGTATCCTACAGAACGGCGGGCACTTGGTAAGGATTTATTCTGAACAGGAAATCAGATATATTCGATTGTTGGAAAGAATGGGTACTATCTGGATTTTAATGGCACAAATGACCTGCGCCCAGATAAATCCCATGGTACGGACATAGCAAAACACTAATGACGTGAATGGGAATAGCGTTCACGAGGCAGACTTGAGATTGAGCAATTTCCACGACTACAGTAACAAGTTGATGGTAAGTAATAATGTACCACAAGAACTCCTAAAGAAGCAGTTGGATGAAATACAAAATGAAGATAGAAAAAAAAACGGTTTTCATTATCATAAGAGATGTTTTCACAGAAATCAAAAAACGAAAATTTTGTTTTAGAAAAGTTGTCCTTTTGAGGAAAAACGCGAGAGATGCCTGAAATTTTCGAATTTTTCCGACTCCGTCTCACTGCTTGACGTTAGTACGTAATAGAGAAAAACAACAAGATAAAACCGCCGTAAGGAATGCAGGAAAAACAGTAGGATTATTTGGGATCGTGGTACAACTTGTGTGAAAAGTAGGGGTTTAAGTGCGAAGTTCTGTGCTCGCAAATATGTTAATAAATTCCATTTTAAGAATTTGAAAAATGCATTTAATGCGAATATATGCGGAAAGCTCATACATACGTGACAATAAAACAATTCCGGCCTAAAATAGAATCAGTGTCGAGCGGATTTGCCAGTTGTTCTGGTAGTTAGGAATGGTTCCTCGGGATTGGAAGGATGCTATTATTGTTCCCTTGTATAAGGGAAAAGGTGATCAGATTGAATGCAAGACCTATTGTGGCATTAGCCTACTAAGTGTGCCAGGGAAAGTGTTTGGTATATTACGGCGGTTTTATCTTTTGTTATTAAAAAAGTGCGGGGTCTTATATCAGAAAAAGTGTGGGATGTTCAGAGTGGTTTTATGCCTGGTAAAGGCTGCACTATCCAGATTTTTGCATTACGCATGTTTGAAATGTATCTGGCTGTTGTTAAGAAAGTTTTTGCTGCCTTCATAGATTTAGAGAAAGCGTACGACCGAGTGAATAGGACACTTTTGTGGAAGGTATTTAATGAATATGATGTTACTAGGAATCTACTTAATAGTATAAACACCATGTATGCTAGTAGTAGAGCTTCTAGATTGTGTACGAGTGAATGGTGTTTTATGAAAATGGTTTTCTATAGGTGCAGGAGTTAGAAAAGGTGCTGTAATATCACCATGGCTGTTTAATATGTTTATGGACGCATGAATGCGGGATACCAAAATAATAGATAATAGTGGTTTATGTATTGGTGATATCCGTGTATGCAGATTGCTGTATGTTGATGACACTGTCCTGTTGGCAGAGAGCAAAAATGATTTGCTGAGTATGTTGTTTCGGATGCACGAAGTTTGTATGAAATTCAAACTGAGTATAAATAAGGGAAAAACCAAAGTTATGGGGTTTGAGAGAGGAACGGGTAGCACTGAATATAATGTAAGTCTCAATGGTACTGTGATTGACCAGCTGAGTGAGTTTGTGTATTTAGAAAGCATGTTTGACAGAGAGAACAAATTGGATGGTGAAACTAGTGGGCTAGGGAATTCTTCATTAAACGTCATAGCTGCTCTGGGAGGTTTTCACAGGAATGATGGGTTCTCTAGAGAGTCCAGCATGGCTGTTTATGAAACTGTAATTGTTCCTACTCTGATGTATGGCAGTGAAACTTGGGTACTGCAGAAGAAACATAGGAGTCGTTTGTGTGCTGGAGAAATGCGTTACTTACGTGGGGTTTGTGGCAAGACACGATCTGATTGTGTGAGGAACGAAGATGTATTGCAGTTATGTGATGTGAAGCAAAATTTTGTTAGCAAGGTGGAGAACAATATGATTCGGCTGCTTGGCCATGTTGAAAGAATGAGTGATGAAATGTTTACTACGAAAATCGTTTTAGCCCAAGTGGCGGGAAGGAAAGGTAGTGGAAGGCCGAGGAAGACATGGGTGGATCGGATTCAGGAGTGTCTGCATGAGAAAAAGATTATGAGTATGAAGTATAAAAGATAATGTATACGGCGCGTAATGGATATCAGTGAACCCCAAGTTGTATGTCAAGATCGCCGTATATGGAGAAGTTTGATACGACAACAGTAAGTAAAAATATCTGGTAGTTTGTATTTCTTTTTAGAGCTAACCTCTGAATCTCAGAGAACAGCTTAGTGATATGGCAATCGCTTGTGACAAAACGATGAGTTAGAAGTGTTCTCCGTGATCAGAAAAAAAATACTGTATACTCTTTTAGTAAGAATTGTAACTATGTAAAGGCATTCTGAAACACTCGTACATATGAAAAATCTTCCGTGGACCATCGGCGAGTGTGCGAACCGGTTTCATTACTTAGCTGGTTCTACGCACCGTCTGTCAAGGGAAAAAAACCAAGTGTCGTTTAGTTAAATATTTGAAATTAACTTTACATAAGAGTGCACGTCATATGAATTTTTTTAACATCCTTCTTTCGTTAACAAGCAGCACGACGACGTCTCCTACAATTAAGAAACACAGACATTTTTTCATATCACACATCTGATGACAAATTCTTATGCAAGACATTAGGACAAACTGGGATTCAGTTCTGTCTTATGTGTGAATTCTCAAGTTTGATTCCTGCGTGAATGTACTTTGATTTTCAAAAAAATTAAAAGCGTACATTTTTTGCTAGTGTTTGGAACATCATTATTAAGAAATCTGTCTCTCTGAATCTAAATGAATTATAATGACCTTCGAAAATTATGTTAGAATTAATATTGCTTTGAATTTAATTTTCTTCAATGGCTTACCAATATTTTTTCTCGTGATAGCATATATGTCGTACTCTTAGTTCTAACAACACGAATAAAGCAACATATGAATTTTTAAAATTTTCGGGGTGGATCTGCACGTATCATTCAAATCCTCATGCCGCAATTGAGATTTGCTGTTTATTTATGCTCTTTTCGCTCCTTCTTTTCCCTTTCATCTTTACTTAAAAAAATGATTCTTAGCTTCGGAGAAAAACTTAGCAGCAACAGCCCCTTCTGCATTACTGTAACTTTGCTTAACAATTTCATTTAAAAATATTTTGTAATTCTCCACAAAAAGAAAAAAAATGTTCACATCGCTTCGATATACCTAAAACTTCATTGGGTTTCTATAAGTGACACTCTGCTTCCTAAGTTTGTTAAGCCTCTCACAAATTTCTAATGGACCGAGACTTTGAGCAGACTTCAACCGGAGCAGTAGAAATGGGTTTCTAGGTTTCATCACTTCTTGCATATCTTAATGTAATACTCATTAGCTTTACTCTGTGCCGAACATATCATATAATTTTAAGTCTCTAATATGACAGAATAAATAAAACACTTAGAGTAAACGGAAGCTAATATGTAACAATGTATTTCTCAAGATACATCAAAGAGCGAAATTATTATGGAAATACGCCTAAAACGATGGTGGGGATACACTAGCCCCCGAACAGCTATTTTCAGGCGAGGCAAGGACGATAAATGATTTCTAAACCTGACGTCTGGTATCTTGTAGCCATCACTTAACCAACAGATCCTTTAACTCTTGCAAGATACGTGATTGAGACTCCACAGATCATATTTGTAGTTCCACTGCACAGATGCTGAATTGAATTGATGTTTGCGAAATACATTGTCCAGCAAAATACCGGGAATTCCTTCTCATGTTCGGCAAATCCTTCACGAACGTTCCGAACAGTGTAGCACGGTACCGTATGCCGTTGAAAGAAGCAACTGCTGATGATGAATATCTTTGCTACGTCAGCGTGTACCTGTCAGTAATGATGGTTCGGTAGGTGTTAGATTTCACAGATTCCGGTAAATTAATGACTGGACCCAGGGTTTCACAGATGAACTTTACCCTCGCAAGTAGTGCCATTTGTCGAGAACCCTTTTGCATATGCAGTGCGGAACCTCGATTGTACGGCCCCCGTTAATCCGGATCCAATGATCCAGATTAAAATGAACACTCTAAAGATATACAAGCAAGGCTATAAGCAAAATACCTGAAACGTCGCATAGAAGTCTTCTATTTCACTACCGGATTCTGGATTGAAGGTTTAACGACCACCGTGAACAACTCAGAGAACTATGAACAGTCACCCGTCCCTAATGTAGGTCCACTGGATCCAGGTAAGGGAGAGAGCCAGCGCCATAAGACAAAAACAACATGCATGCCTCACCGATATTCAAACTCAGACCCATCGCGGAAGAATGATCAGAAGCCATCGCTTAAACCAGTGGATCCCAAAGTGTGGGCCGCGGCGCACTGGGGAGCCTCGGCTTCCTCACAGGGGCGCCGCGAAATATTACAAAATTTTCATAATGTTATTTCCATTTTCAATTCAATGTGATAGGACGCGACATCTAGCGAACCTGGTGCAAACTAGTAACTTACTTAGTAATAACTGTTTGCGTAAGCCTGTACAAATTGTAACTAGATGACGCTCTACAATAATGTTACAAACGTCAGCCTTCTCCACCCCCTCCCTCACGATTGCCGCCCGGCAGGTGCACGTGTGTGTTTCACGCGGCCGTTACAGGAAGTAAGCTGAGCTTTCGCACCAGCCGCCGTGCTTCTGATAAACATTGCTCCCTCGTTTCCGAGGGTCTAGAAATGAGACTCTCAGTCCAGATTTTTCGATGTCACCAGATCCTTTAAATATGCTCATCCGTTGTCATTTGTGTCTTATTTGGCGGTTAGCAGTCTGTTATGTTGATGCTCTGTTGCTGAGTTTCTGCGTTTGTAAGCTTTTGGCGTATCAACTGAATATTGTTGTGATTAAGTGAGGTGAAGTTTTTCTTCTCCTATGTATTTTTAAAAATGGATCGGTTTCTACTAAACAGTAATAATCATTGTGAAAGTGAAAATAAAGAGTCACACCGTCAAATTGTGGCAATAGTGGGAAGAACCGTAAATATCAAACAATTTGATGACAGTTTTTGGACTTTGGGTTTACGTCAAGCGAAGTCAATGGTGAATAGAGGCCGCAGTGTGTACCGTACATGAAAGTTTTGCCGCCACAGTGCATACTAACAAGTAAGTTGAAACGCCGTTTTTAAACAATCATCCCAGCATGCATAGTAAATCTCGTGATTGCTTTAGGAGAAAGTTACAAGAGTTAAATTAACAAAAAGGTAGTTTTTATAAGCAGGTATCAATACCAAGCAATGCTTTGATAGCATCTTACAATGCAACACATAGAATCGTAAAATGTAAGAAGCCTCATACTATCGCAGAAGTACTGATTCTACCGGCTGCTGTAGATATGGTGAACATTATGATCGGTGATAATGCTGGGAAGCTAATTTCAAATGTGCTTTTGACCAATAATCCATCAGTTTCAGAATACAGCACGTATCGGAGGACCTCAATGATTTAATTAATTGAAAAAATGAAAGGTAAAGAATTTGGGTTGCAGCTGGATGAGGCCACGGATAATAATAATGACGCTGACTTGATTTACTATGTACGGTTTTAGAGGGTACTAACTTTATAGAAGGCCTTCTCTTTTGTAAAAGAATCACTGGTATTGCTAAGGCTCAATACTTGTTCGAGATCCTCGATACTTTTGTATTCGAAAATAATTTCGAGTGGACTTATTGCGTTGTTGCCTGTACTGAGGGTGCTCGTTCTATGTACGGCTGTTATGGAGAATTTAAGGCACTTATTCGAAGCAAAGCCCCTGATGCGCTGTGGACCCATTGCGCTATTCACGGGGAAGCAATCGCGTCAATTTTTCTGAGTCCTACATTGAACCAGGTCGTAGAATATGTAGTGAATGTAGTAAACTTTATAAAAGCTCGGCCGTTGAAGGCAAGGTTGTTTAAAAAACTATGTGAGGATATGGGATCCGAGCACACATCTTTGTTGTACTACAGCACTACGCAATAGCTCTTTCGTGGTAATGTTTTGTCTCGTACGTTTGAACTGCGACAGGAAATTTATATTCTTCTTAATGAGGAAGACCACAAGTACAGTATACCGAACATTTTGTGAATGAGGGTTTTGGTGAAACTAGCATACTTATGTGATATTTTTGAAAAAAATGAATGCTCTGGATCTCTCCATGCAGGGAAGCAACATGCATCTTTTTAAGTCGATTTGGAAAACGTCAGCTTTTATAAAAAAGACTACAACTACGAAAAAGAAAAATGAATAAAGACGGAGACAAAGAAGGTTCCCTTTGTTGCAACAGTTTTTGACCGCCAATGGAGTTGAATTCTCCCAAGGCATGAAATCCATTTTTGAAGAAAGCTTATCACAGCTTATCACCTGGTTTGAAAAATGTTTTGAAAATGATAATATCGATAAATTTGTATGGATTCAAGATCCATTTCGTGCCACTGCCCCATCTGAATTTACTGCTGCAGAAGAAGAAAATCTTATTAAGTTGCCTTACGACAATACGTTGAAAAAAAAATTAGCAGCATGGAGTTACATGAAATTTGTATATGAGTAAAAGATGAATATCCCCTTCAAAATGCTAAAGCTCAGAGAATTTTAATTTCATTTCGACTTCTTATTTGTGCGAAGCTGGGTTTTTGGCGGTCGCTGTGATAAAACTAAGTATCGCTCGAAAATCAATGTGGAGAAGGAAAGGAAGGTGGCTGCGTCCAGTTTGATTCCAAGATTTGAAAAAGTGTGCGTGATCAACAGGCTCATCCATCTCACTAATTATAATTAGTTACAATTTTTCAACTACCTTGTTTGGTGATTTTCAATGCGTGTTTTATTTATCCTTACCTAAGCGTACTTGTTAGAATTTCACATAGGCGCCGTGGAAAAACCTGGATTCAGCAATGGTGCCGAGAATCGAAAAGATTTGGGAACCACTGGCTTAAACCATTGGGCCACCTGAGCGGAATTTCACTACTGAGAGAACCAATTCATCGAAACTGGAGAGTGATTTTTTCTTTTTTTTTTGAATCTGAGCTTGCGAGGAAAGGTGTCAACAATATCGTTCGGGAGGCAAAACGACATAAGTCAGTGTATGTAATAGGAACCAGCGTGGAAATACTCTTGTAGAGTTTGCAGAGGCAGAAGGATTTTTCAACATGAACTCCTTTTTCAAGAAAAAGCCACACAGGAAATGAACATGGAGACATCCAAATGGGACGACAAGTCAAATTGATTTTATCATATGTAACAAAAAATTCGTCATAGAAGACTGCAGTGTGTTAAACTAGTTCAACACCGGAAGTGACTACAGATTGGTGAGATGTAACATGCACCTCAACACTAAACTCGAACGTGGCAAGCTCATAAGGCAAACAAAATGTATTGACATAACCAACCTTAAAAAACACCATAATGCCTTCAAGTTTGAACTGAAGAACAGATTCTCTGCTTTAAAAGGCCTAACATCGGAAGAAGTGGATATTTCTGAAGCTAACAGAAAAGTAACCAAAGCTCTTTTGGAAAAAGCAACAAAATTAGTTGGGTCTAAGTGCAAGTTGCATGTGACCAAATTATCAGGAAAAACCAAAATGTTGATGCAAAAAGAAGAGAGATGAGGACAACTAAAGAAGATGTGACTTCCAAAGTGGAATATATAGAGCTATGCAAGACAGTACGAAAAGGTATCACTGAAGACGTAAGGAAATTCAACTGTGAACTAGTGATGAAAGCAATTGAAAACAACCAAAGCCTAAAGATAGCAAAGGGACATCTCAATAAGGGACGAAAACAGATTATGCACTGAGAAAAGAAGATGTTTCTGCAACAAGAAATAGAGGCGAAATTTTGACAAGAGTGAAATATTTCTATTTCAAATTATATGAAAGGGATGATACGTGTACTCCAGACATCATGAAAGGTACCAGTAATAGAGTTCTTCCGGTCCTCCCAGTAGAAGTTGCACATGCAATCAAGAACATGAAGCGGGGAAAAGCTCCAGGAGAAGATGGAATTACTGTGGACATCATACAAGAAGCAAGTGGAGAAATTGAAACAGTACTCGCCAAAATTTTCACTCGATGCCTTAATGAAGGGAAGATTCCTGAGGATTTGAACAACGCTACAATGATTCTGCTACAGAAAAAAGGTGACATTGAGGATTTCAGGAACTACAGACCTATCAGCCTCCTATCAGTGGTTTATAAAATCTTCACTAAAGTTCTTTCACACCGCTTGCAGGTAACACTGGTCATGGCTCAACCGAGAGAACAAGCTGGATTCAGGAGTGGCTGCAGCACTATAGATCATATCCACGTACTGAGAGAACTAATTAAAAGAGCGAGGGAATATGAACTTCTATTGTGCATGGCTTTTATCGATTATGAAAAAGCCTTTGATTCGGTGAAACCATCGGCAGTTACAGTGGCTTTGCAATCCTGTGGTATTGAACATGCATACATTAATATTATTAATAACATCTATGAAAATGCAAGTGCAAAGATTCGGCTGTTTGAGAATACAACTCACATAAAAATTGGAAAGGGAGTGAGACAAGGTGACGCCATATCTCCCAAACTCTTTTATGCCCCATTTAAAAATGTCTTTCAATCACTGAACTGGTAAAACAAAGGGATAAAGATTAATGGGGATTATCTAACTCACCTTCGTTTTGCTGATGACGTAGTCATTTTTGCAAATATCCCATCAGAGCTGCAGAGTATGATCCAGGAACTTGCTGACAAGAGTAAAGAAGTGGGATTAAAAATGAACTTTCAGAAGCCGAAAGTGATGAACAGTGCTTTTACAAGAAATGAAGATTTTTCGATTGACGGAGAAAAGCTGGAGATAACAGATACGTATTTTTATCTTGGACCGCAGATATCAAGTGAGGGTCACATTGATGAAGAAATTATTCGGCGTATAAAACTTGCCTGGAGAGCTTTTGGGAAAAACAGCATAATTTTGAAGAGCAATATGTCATTATGTCTTAAAAGACAAGCGTTTGATTAATGCATCCTTCCAGTGTTAATGTATGGTGCAGAGACGTGGACCTTAACTAAAAGAGATATACAAAAGCTGCAGACAACTCAAAGACGCATGGAGATGTGCATGTTTGGTGTAAACAGGAGTGATAAGAAGAGGAACTCGTGGATCCGAAAAAGGACAAGAGTGGAAGACATCATGATCAGAGTTAAATCACCGAAATGGCAATGTGCTGGACATACTGCCACAAGGACAGACCATCGATGGAGAGCCGAAATTTTAGATTGGATTCCAAGGGACAGGAAAAGACTCAGAAGAAGACCACATGGGAGATGAGTGGATGAAATTCAAAAGTATGCGGGAGTAACACGGAGGAGACTGGCACAAGATAGATCGTTGTGGAAGAAACTTGGGGAGAGCTTCGTCCAGCAGTGGATTGATAATGGCTGACAATGATGATGATGATCATGATATAATAGGAAGATATATATATTCCTCTTTTTACCAGCAATAAGGAGCCAATGAATAACATAAGAATATCGGTGTTAAAGAGAAATTTGCTTTGTTCACAATGTAACATTGACACCGAACTTATCTAAAGCTCTATCTCCAGGTCCATTTTCTTGATGACAGGTTTAACGTTTCAATAATTATCAGTGGCAACGACTAGTGTTGCTTTTATTTCGAATTATTGTTTGAAGACCAGCCATTTTAGGTGTACGGCCATTTATTTCTGTCGTGATCCTAATGGATTTATAAATACGGCATTCTTAAACGTAAAAAAATTCCAATTCAAGTTATGGTTTCAACGTCACTTTACGCTGAAAACTTTTTATTTTAACATACGCTTAGACATGCGTTTCTAAAATGTTTCATTACCTCAGGTAGTCCAATAGAATTTTCCTCATTTTCTAATAAACATAATGATTTTTAACGAACAAAAACTGCAAACAAAATAGCACCACTCTTTCATCGAAAAGAACATGTCATTTTAAGTGGAATTTCTTTGTGGACTAATTTTTAATATTAATTTGATTTGCTTTATATTCTTCTATTTCACTTTTGATAATTTGTTTATTCCGCCGATAAATTCGACAGACCTTATTTCATCTTCAACTAAAATGTATTCGATATAACATATCAATATCTTTATATTTTTTAATGAAAAAAGAAATCTTTCAAACTATCGCATATATCAAAATCCATTATACCAGAGTTACATCCACTTTTTCAGAGTGACCTTTTCCTGAGTATGTGTCTTCTGTTTCCTCTAGATATATAACAAAGACAATATGAAGTTGTCGTCAATTTAGACTACGTTGAGGGAATACAAAACGATAACCATTTTATTTCCCTGTAGAACGAATGCCAAATGACATTCTTCTGAAAAATTACGCAACAACCTTGCCCTCTCTCAGTTTTATCAGCAGTTTGCTTCCTCGCCCTTGTTTACAAATCAAAATATTAATATATAGCACATAGCTAATAATAACAAGTATTGCGTTGATGTTGTATGGATAACCTGCGATTTCAGGAGAAGATAATCAGAAGGTCTCCGTAATAGAAATGTATCATTTTTTAAAATTATGACCATTCGTCTGAGAAGGGACAGGTTTCAAATCCCGGTGAGGCATGTGCGTTGGGTTTGTCTTTTTGCACGGGCTCTATCATTTCCCTGGAGTAAGTGGCCCTAAATTAAGGACGGGTGACTGCCTATAGCCTATTGAGTTGCTCACAATGGTCGTTAAACCTCGAAGCAACAAAAAAAAAAAGAAGGAATAAGTTGTGTATGCAACATTTTTGCTGAGAATTGTAAAAGGTTGCATACAAACCGCGGTCATACATTTTATTTTCGTAACAAGGTGTAATAAAACGAAGACCAATTGGATGTGGTACTTTGAAGTCCGAGATATAATGGAAGCCTCCTTTGATAAAGGTCACAAATTTGCTGAAGAACGAAGAAAGTTCAAGTCTCTTCCTTTCCTTTGAAATTCTTCAATCGAGTGAATTGTAAAAGGCATAATATTGCGTGATATATTGCATAGTTGTTTCCTTAGAAAGACAGGAATTTAATTTGCAAATGAAGCTTTCAGAACAAATATTTTCCCTTTCTACAGCAGTAAATGGAACATGTACCTCATGAAATATCATAATCCATTATTGTTATTTTTCGCAATATTTATTGATGTGTGAATTCCGTTTCCGGATGATCATTCGAAATGTACAAAGCATTTGCTGTCCCTTAGGGAATAAATAAAATTACGCCAAGATATCGGAATATTAGTAAACAATGATAGGATAAATACCCAAGTTTTAGAAACGAAAGGCAGACTGCGTTTCCAAAATGCACAGGACTAATCTCGTAGAGGATAATACCTCTTTCTCCAATTCATCTCTAGTGTCAGGCATACTAAACAGAAAATGCAATCATTAATGAGATTTTCGTCTGTCTGTGTGTTCTGATCATGTCAAAGTATTGCTGAAATCCTTGGAGCTACATTTTAATTTCACAAAAGCTGTTGCTCGTATTAGCAACTCAAATATTCTTCGAATCAGAGGTTACATTTCCGCCATGAGCTTTTTAATTACGTCTTTTTTAACTGAGATTGGAGGAAACGGTGGAGCAGTGTTACAGAGACAAACCTGAAATCAGTAGACTAGAGCTATAGAAAGTACTTCAGTTTCTTTTTGTTTTAAATTTAGTAAGATTTGTATTGCTTCTACTGGTCACCTTCAAAACCAGTAATTATATGCTTACACTTCTTATTAAATGATACACAATTTTTCCAAGGTTCCTGAATTCTGTGTTATACCCAAAAAAGTATAGTTAATACAAATAAACGTATTATAGACGGTTTCCTAATAATGTAGGTTTTAATAAAATTATAGGGAAAAACCTTCAACTTCACTATAATGAATTCAAATGCACTGATTGCTTTTTTTCTGTATCTTTTTCAGTGTCGTTTTAGGATATTCATGTTCACCACAAGTGAAAACATTTTCTAAAAAAAATATTTTTCTGAAGTCGTCCCTGAGTATCACCCTGAATTAGCTTCCGATTTTTTCTTTTTTTCAGACGTGAAGAAAATCTGAAACACCCTGATAAACACCTATGTCGTGTTCAGATTTTCAGGTAAATTTTTACTAACGGTCTCTTTATCGATGTTTAAAGTTTATTTGTTAATGTAATGCTCAGACGTTGATAAATTTGAACAATTGCATGGATTTTTTGCTTACATTGTCTTCTACTTTTAAGTCTTTGGGCGTTCCAGACTTTCAACGAACCTCTCATGCTCCCAAAATAATCTCGCTTTACATCACTTAACTTAGGCAAAATTTGACAGGCGTTATCTCTAATTTTACCAGAAAATTCACGTTTACCCGTTAAAACGTTGGAAACTTCATAAAAGTTGCATACTTTTTATATTGTTTCATGTATCTTTTGCTCGAGTAGTTCAGATAAAAAGAATGACTGAAATGTCCATCGGGAGAACATTGGTGAAGCTTAGGATAAGCCTTATCTTTTGTAGAGGACTAAGGAGGGCACAGAAAAAGCTTTGATGCTGAATGATACGTATATATATTAACGTTATATAAATCGTTGTACAAATATTTCTTTTATAGCCATTGCTTTTGGACTGTTTTTTAGCTGCATCTGTTAACAAATATTCAATGTACTTTATTCGCAATAGCCCTTATGCATCTAATTTCCTCTTATGCACGTTTCAAAATGTTAGATACGCGACAATTAATATTTGTCCCCAGTGCATCGAACTGTCTGTTAAATACCCTTTTTTGGAAATATTTCGCGTAAAACATAAATATGAAGGTTTCATTTATTCGATGAGAATAATTTCCTAGAACACAAACTGTGTTTGTTTTCAATAGTACAGTATAAATAGTATAGTTTCAATTGAATAATAGCTATGATAATTAACACAGCAATCAATCATTTCTGAATTGACTTAAACAATTATTGTTTTACACGTGAATTCAATTACATCAGGAAACTTGAACATTTAGTGTTCGTGGAGCGGCACTCGAACCCGCATCTCCCGATTACCATTCGAGCATGCTATCCGTGGCACCACATGTTCGAATGGTAATCGGGAGATGAGGGTTTGATTCGCGCTCCATGAAATTTTATGAAATGAAATTTTAAAATTTGATGAAATTTTAAAATTTTTTGATGTAATTGTATTAACTTGTGAAACAGTGTTTACAGTCAATTCAGCGATGTCTGAATCTGTGGTAATTATCACTACGTAATTGCCACGTTTTATGAGAAGAATATTTCTTCCACTCTGTATGTATAATATCTACATATACAATATACCTCAACACAATAAATACAACATTGCTCAATGTAGCTTTCAGTTTAATATTCATAAAATAAGTAACAATCATACGGCATTTGATATGCAGTTGAACTTGAAGTCATTAATCAGACTGTGTGAAAAACGATTTTTAATGGGCTCTTATTTCAATAGCATCTGTGGTCAGTAACGCGTAGGTAGCATTTATTTCCTGAGGTTAAAACAAAAAGAAGAGTATAGTGACACACGTATTTGAATGAGCAGTGGAGTTCCTTTGCAAGACATTGAATGGCTGCTGGCTACAGAAATTGTCTAAACGATTGCCAAGTTTCCAAAAAGAAACGGGAAAGTTTTCGTAGTTTAATAAATGCATGTTATAATATCTGTGGGACCAAAATACATTTCCAATTTGTTATTCATGGGAAAATTTGATCACACCTGCACAACACACTGTTTATTAGGAAAGCAATCAAATGGCTAAAAATATTTCGACAGATCTGTTTTCTACGTTTCTTTATACAAAGTAGTGTATGTGTGCAAATACATTTTTGTGTGCAGGTCGTTCTTGGGCAAATGGAATATATTAAAAAAAAATTAAAAGTGGAACATACAATACTGAAAGGAGTTTACAAAGCAGAAAGATGGAGTTATGAAAGCTTGACACATACATTGTGATAACTGTTTATTGAATATATATTTTCTATTGACGCTATGTGAACGATACCTCCCTCATAATCAGTTCTTCTGAGCACAGCCACAATCGTGAAATACAAAATACTTTTTTAAGCATAAACATTTCAATACAACTCACCAAGAACTCGAAGAAAATCAAAATCTGTCCTTCCTTCATGTGAAGGTAATAAGAAAACATGATAAACTTGATATCTGTGATTACCGCAAACCGACATGCAAACCGGTGCTTATGCCTCAAGGCTCCTAACATCCTCGGCCACAGAAAATTGCAGCCTTTCTATCCTTCATTACAAGGGTAAATGCACACAGACACACACACACACACCGCAGTAATAAAAAATATAAAATTGAAGAACTGACTTTGATACTTAACAGAACTGAAAACTTTGGACGTAGAACTATAACTACACTGATGTGAAAAAATTCAAGACGAAGAGCAAAAATTAGCATAACAGCGGAACGAGCAGGCAGAACGGACCGAAAGACCACTCAGAAGATAGACTAGGGTCCAGTACGGTAGGGCATGCGAATATATGCAGCATGACGTGTGGGAGGGATTGTCAGAAGGGTATAAAGCGCACGGGCGGTGTACGCTCAGCAATTCGGTGAAAGCTATTGCACGGTGTACATCGGTTTGAATGACGTCGAGTTGCTGCCACCGTGTGATAGGGCGAACAGGCAATCCAGTAGACGACATCTGGATAACTTTACCCGAGGTCGCGTCATTGGGAAGTTGGAAGAAATTCGAAATGTGACTAGTGTGGCCGATGAGTTCCGGATCGCTCACAGTGTCGATTCACGAGCTTGGAGAGCATTTCAAACGACAAGAACAGCTGTCTCAGAGTTTAGCAGTGTTCGTCCAGGAGAGACCACGGTGGCGCAGGACCGGTATATTGTCCTACAGGCGAGAAGATACAGACGGCAGAGAGCGGCATAAATCGCAAGGCACATGCAACAGACAACAGGACGTCCGTTATCGCGTTTTACCATGGCCAGGAGGCTGCCCAAAGGTGGTCTATTTGCACGACGACCAGTACGGTGTGTGCCATTAAGGCCTGCTCATCGGAGACTGCGGTTTCTGTGGTGCCAGGAACACAACATCTGGACACATCAGCAATGGAGTCGAGTTCTGTTTACGCATCAGAGCCGTTTTAGCCGGATGAGCGATTTTGGACATATACACATCTGGACAGAGCAGGGAACACGCAATCACACCTCCAACATCATCGAAAGGGACCGGTTTGGAGGTGGCTGAGTTCTCGTTTGTGGCGGTATCATGCTTGGTAGCCGTACTGAACTCCACATCTTCCAATGAGGTTCAGTCACTGGTGTCCGCTATTGCACCGAGGTTCTCCTGCCTCACGTGCGTCTGTTTATATGTGCTGTGGATTATGAGTTTCTCTTTATGGACGACAACGCTACACCTCATCGTACAGTAGCTGTCGCAGAGCTGTTGGTGAGTGAAGATATTCAACCCATGGATTGGCCCGCAAGGTCCCCGGATCTAAATCCAATCAAACACGTTTGGGACCTTCTCGGGAGACGCTTGGCAGCACGTCAATAGCCGCCAGCAACGATTACGCAGCTGCAATTGGCGCTACAAGTGGAATGGGCCGAGATGCCACAACAGCTCCTTGAGAACTTCGTTCTCAGCATGGACAGACGTTGTAAATCCTGCAACGCAGTCAGGGGTGATCGTATCCCTTACTAAAGACTGGATTTTTGCTGGCAGCCGCCTGTCACATGGACATTTCTGTCTTCTGTCCAGTTGTGCTCGAAGCTACCTTTTCAAAAAAATGCCGTTGTATCTTTTAGATTCCTTGTTTGGACGGTTTTGCTCACTTATCCCATATTCTTACATCTTGGGGATCTTATGGTATTATTTGAGTCGATGTGGATCACTTCTGCACGACGTTACATTCGAAAAACCGTATCATTCTTAATTTTTGCACGCCAGTGTACGAGAAAATCAATTTATAAATTTAAACACCCAAAACTGATTGTTAATAGAGACATTGCATATTTTGAAAGATATCCACGTATCCCAAGGATTAATGCAGTATGAAAAAGGAATGTTTTTGGAAAAATAAAAATATGGTATATCATTAGAAACTTACAAAAGTATCCTAAACATTAAAGTTTTCAACAAATTACTTGATAAATCTGGAATTGATAATATTCTTGTAAAATTCAGAAGTTATCTTGATAACCAAAAAAATGTTATTTAACGTGTAGATTATGCTGCGAAATGCTGGGACGAAACATTTCAAAAAACTGTGAGGTAGGTTTATTTTGTAATTAAAAATTATGTAAAATAAAAAAAAATCAATGATTCAGTCACTTTGAAAAAGTGTTACGTAAAAAAAAACCTATCTATGCAGGACGCGGGCATGCAGTCAACGGCGAAGATGTAGCTTAATTGCCCGGAGTGAGCAGTGCCATTCGGGACGGGCAGGCGCGTCGGTGATCGTTGCTGAAGGACTCGGTAACAGATTATTGTGTTGGTGTAGCCACGGCCTCGCGTGAACCAGACGCCATTGCTCCTTGGTGATGTTGTTTACGGAAACAACACCTTCGCTACGAAAAATAGTCTCTGCTGTTAAGAGCAAAAAGCAACACAAGGACTCTTCACATCTAAATTTCGGAATTTAAAAAATGTGGCCAAAAAAATAGAATAAGTAAACAAACTTTGCCACCAATTCGGGGCCTCTTTTTTCAGAGCCGCCCTTAGAGGGGGCCCCGCGCTCACACCCTAAAAAAGAAATTGTGAGAGGGAGAGCGAAAGTGCGGGGGAACAAATTTCTTATTTTCAATTATTCTAATTTTATTTTTAAACTCCGTCTCGTTTAAATATTCTTTTTTCTTTAATATCGATTGCTGAATTTACATTTACCCAAATGTCGGCAGGAAACTACAATATTATGTCTAGCGAAACATTAGTATTGAAGTCATGTCTTTCAACGGGCACCTTGCACTGATAGTTATCGAAAAAATTGTGCTACGTGAGTTACTTCCATCTGATGTCAAAACTGCAGCCGGTGCTTTAACATACATGAATAAAATTCAGAATCCTTTCCTTAATGCATTGATCGCCTACAGGATATTATTTACTTTCCAAGCGAGGGAGAACGTAGAAAGAACGTTTTCAAGATTGAAGCTGATTAAATCTTATTTAAGATCTGTCATGTTTTAAGAGAAATGTAGATGTATTTGGCAACTTTGTCAATTGAACAGGAAAGTCGTGAAGTTCTTGTTCTAGCGTAAAATTAATCTCCGAATGTCTCTCCCCTCAAGGAAGATTCACACGTTGACATCTCAGTTGAGGTCTCCATGGGCCGGGCTAAGCGAATTCGACCCATTCTTTGTATCGCAATGGTAAAGAAATAAGTAGTGTTCCCTGGACTGTTTAACTGTTTCGTTGGCTTTGCTTCCATGACGTACCCAGGGCCTTACCACTGAAGCTAGGAGAGGCACGCACAGTTTTTTTACCATCTCTTGATATTAAAATGCTAAAAACATTTTAGGACTTGTTGAAAACAAAAAGATTCGACCCAGGGCCATGTGTGTGTCTTATGTGGAGTTGGGGACGCAGGGTGTCTGTAGTGGGGTTGTGTGTGTGTGTGTGTGTGTGTGTGAGAGAGAGAGAGAGAGAGAGAGAGAGACGGACAAGACAGAGATGGACGAAATCGATTGCTTTTTCTATCCTTCATCTGTATGGGGATTGAGATTTTAGTGTTATTGCTTGCTATCTAAGACAAGGGGAAATCTCGAACGCGTTTACTCTTTTTTCTCTCTTTAAACATCAGATTCTTCGATAGTTGCCAAAGTACAGTTAATATTTTTAAGCTTACATTATTCAACTGAATATTTTCAATATTATCTTATTTCATTATTTAATTTTCACAATTTAATAAAACACAACGGTCCTTCCATAAAAACTGAGAGTAAAATTACACAAATTGAAGAAATATAGGTACAACAAAATATATATTTTTCTTTCTCAAAGTATCTTCCCTAGGATTATACGCAACGGTCATATCGTTCAGTGCACCTTTCAAAGCATGTGTCCAAAGAAATTTTGGGAAACTACTTTAGCGACTCTGTAAATCTTGAATAACGTCAGCACCTGTGTAGAATGTTACGCCACGAAACTTCTCGTTCATTGTTGGAAGAAAACATAAATCGCACGGGGCGAGGTCAGGATTTTATGCAGGTTGGGGCATGAGTTCAATACTGCATTTCGTAAGAAACTGGTGAACACAAGCAACCACATGTGGGTGAGTGTTATCATAATGTACTGTCCACTTGCCCACCAGTACCGGTCGCTTAATAGATGTGTGTCGTCGCAGACGCTTCAAGACTGAAATGTGTTTCTCAGAATTGACAGTAGATTGTGGTGGATCGGAATGCTGGTACACTACACCACTATGATCAAAGAAAATTATCATCATAACTTTCCCAGCTGATTTGAATATGCGAACGTTTTTTGAAGATGGCGAGCCTGTGTTTCCAGACATTCCTTGCGGCTCCGTGAAGAGGCCGAAATAGTGGACCCATGTTTCATCGGCAATTATTACTGTACTTTAGAAAGTTTGAATCCTTTGCAACCATTTGTTTCTACTAATGACAAGCCTGAAATCTGGCTAACAATTGTTTTCTTGTCGGGTGATGGGGTACAAGTCTGGAACACACACACATGATGATGTAGTAATTTGTTGCATGTAATGCTGTATGCCGACGTTTTTGATATATTAGTTGACACCGCTATTTCTTCACACGTCATTCGTCGATCTTCTTGCAGGATTTGCCAAAACAGTGTTAACAGTACGCTCTATAACAATACATTCAGGTCGACCAGGCCTAGGAGCGAGTTCTGCAGACAAACGCCGCTTTTTAAAATCATGGGGCCATCTAAAAATCGTTGGCGCACCCAAACTTTTATCTTTGTGAGTTTATTTCATTAAATCGACTTTTTCTGGAGCCGTTTTATCAAAACGATAGCAAAATTTTATCACACAACGCATTTTACTTCTTGACTCCGAATCGCTCACCTCCCTTGCTGTATGGCGAAATGCAGGCGTACCTTAAACAATTGGGCAATAACAAAACAACAATCGTCTGCCATGGCAAATAACTGTTGCCATAGATATTTCCTTAATTCAATTTGTCGTCTGCGAAGTTATTTTTTCCCTTCGCACGGTTGACAAATCAAAAAAATACTATGTTTTATGGAACGGACTTTGTAAAACAACGAAACAATTTCCGTGTGCTAAACTGAAAATGTCCGTTCCACAAATGATAATTGTTTGTTTATCCATCGCCGTGAGTATATGCGCTAGATAAAGGCAACACGAACAGAGACGGAAAGTTCTTTCGGTGTATGACGTGATAGAACTCCCAAGCACACCAACTCACTTTAGGATCTCAAATGTCCTTTTTGGCTACAATGGAAACGAGAGTGATTTTTTTTTCATTTCTTTAGTAAAATTGCTGAAACGAAATCAGTTTCACGGATCTTTTATAGGAATATCTTCGATAATCTACATTTTAAAGAAAAACACATGAAACCAGCGGCCGACGTTTTCTTAATTACAACTGTTTCTCACTCTTCTGGGCAGTGATGGTAGGTAGTCAGTTGTCAAAATCCCTGTGTAGACAACGAAAATTCCCTGTAATTCTCTTTTCGGAAAGTAAGAACCTCACCCACGTATATATATACACTGACGGAAAAAAAATACTAACACCACGAAAAAATAGTTGTAGAGGAATGAAATGGCTGCAATACATTTGTATAGGTAACATATTTAATCGATTAAGGTTTCAAGATCACAGCTTAATGTAAGCGCGAGAAGAGCCATTTTAAATGTGAAATGCTGGTACATTAATAACCGGTGTAACCGCCAGAAGTTTGAATGAAAGCATGCAAACGTTCATGCATTGTGTCGTACAGGTGCTGGACGTCAGTCTGTGGGATGGAGTTCCATGCCTGTTGCGTTTGGTCGGTCAATACAGGGACGGTTAATGCTGGTTGGGGGTGAAGCTGGAGTTTTCGTCCAATAATGTCCTATACGTGCTCGATTGGAGAAAGATCTGGTGATCTAGCAGGCCGCGGCAACATGTCGACACTCTGTAGAGCATGTTGGGTTACAACAGCGGTATGCGGGCGGGCGTTATCCTGTTAAACAACACCCCCTGGAATGCTGCTCATGAATGGCAGCACAACTGGTTGAATCACCAGACCGACGTACAACTGTGCCGTCAGGGTGCGGGGGATAACCACGAGAGTGCTCCTGCTGTCATAGGAAATTGCTCCCCAGACCATAACTCCAGGTGTAGGTCCAGTGTGTTTCGACCGCAAACAGGTTGTTTTCAGGCGCTCAGCTGGCCTCCTTCTAAGCAACACACGGCCATCACTGGCACAAAGGCAGAGCGACTGCTTATAGCCCATTGAGTTGCACACGGTGGTCGTTAAACCTCCAATCAATCAATCAATCAATCAATCAAAAAGCACCCAGGCAGAACCGGCTTTCATCAGAAAACACAACAGATCTCCACTCTGTCCTCCAATGAGATCTAGCTTGACACCACTGACGTCACAAACGGCAGTGGTTTGGAGTAAGTGGAATGCACGCTACATGGCGTCTGGCTAGGAGCTGTCCTTCAAGTAACCGATTTGTAACAGTTCCTTGTGTCACTGTGGTGGCAACTGTAGCTCGAATTGCTGGCGCAGACGCGGTACGACGCGCCATGGCCATACACCGTAAACGGCGGTCTTCCCTCTCATTAGTGCCACGTGGCTGGCCGGAACCCGGTCTTCTCGAGGCAGTACCTTCCCTTGACCACCGCTGCCAACAATCATGCACAGTGGCCACATTCCTGATTAGTCGTTCTGCAATATTGCGGAAAGAAAATCCACCTTCTCGTTGCCTTATTGCACGACCTCGTTCAAACTCCGTGAGCTGTTGATAATGGCTTCTTCGTCTTCTTAAAGGCATTCTTGACTAACATCAACACACTACGTCGAATCTCAAAGAAAACTAACGCTCACGAACGTTACAGCGCGTATTTACAGCAAACCTGCTTTGCATGTTCCGAGGGGCGCTACTAGCGCCACGCGTATGCGCCGAGCGCGAAATATGCATAGACGTCATCTTACAGATGTACTCTCACCGGCTACCAACTGTCGTTTATCTAACACAATCCTTTCTTTGTGTTGGGATTTTTTTCCGTCAATGTATATATACACAAAGTTGTATATTAAATTTTGTAGACTATATAATACATAAGCATTTTCTAAAGATGTTCCATTTGTTTTCATTATTTAAGACGTTTTTATAGTGTCATTTTTATTTATTCTTTTAAAAAACTTGTTAAAAATATTAAATATCTGATTTCTCTCACTAGGTATTCCGTAACTCCATAGAGTAAATGGTCTTTGTGAAGCTTGATATGTTCATCTGCAACTTCAACGTTTGTGCAATCTATATGCCATGTACCAAAGCTAGATCGTATGAGTCGCCCAGCGTTTAACACCTCACCAGTAATCCCGCTTCTCTTCTTTGTTTTGACTTTAGAAGCTATGCTAAAGATACGCTCCGGTTCAGCATTGGAATGGGGCAATATGAGCACAAGTTTGGCCGGAACACTTAGATTTGGAAAGCACAAAGTTCCAGTAAAATCCGTTTTCTTCGAGATTGTGTACGACATTTCATCCACGTTCATCTGTTTCATTGCCTCAACTTCCTCTGATTGGGACGTATAAGGTAAATTTCTCGATTCTATGTCCACAGCATTAATGCCTATAGCTTCATTAAACGTTTCGCACACTTTTGAAATACTGAGCTTACCGGCAAATGTATAGAGACAAACATTACCATGGATAAATCTGGCTTCAAGCAGAAATTCACTTTTAGGAGGAAGTCTTTTCTGAACTTCCTCAGCAGCTGCTATGTAAAATTTTAAACAATTTTGCCGAAATTAATTTACTTCAGGCAAGACTGGAAATGTTTTCAGATGTGCCTCACACTCTTGACCTAGGTATACAATTCTCAGAGGAAAGATATTCTTTGGATGTGCTACTTTTACATCATCACAAAGAAGTTCTTCTGCAGTGAGGAGGTTCTGATAAAGCTGCTTGAAGAGAATAGCTGATGACTCGGTCAGTGTATGGATCAGGACAAATCTCTCTTGAAACAATGCGTTAAAAGTATTGAAGTACTTCAGAACAAACTTCAAAACAGGAAGAAACATTTGTTAAATTCATTTTTCAACTGTGTTAGAAATAATTCTGAACTTAGTATCTTATCCTGAAAGGCAGCAATCTCAAAAAAGGATTTAAAAGCATTTGAGTTCTCTAAAATCCTCTCAACAGATTCCAATAAAGTTAACCATCTTGCGTTGGCTATTTTTTATATTTTTGTAGTCTTTATATGAAAAAAACTCTGAATATTAACTAGCTGGTG
This sequence comes from Macrothele yani, assembly GCA_039090855.1. Lineage (NCBI taxonomy): Eukaryota > Metazoa > Arthropoda > Arachnida > Araneae > Macrothelidae > Macrothele > Macrothele yani. The sequence continues at coordinate 54,739,044 of CM077034.1, read as the reverse complement.
ATATCGTTTGGCACTGGAGGACATATATGTGTTTATACGCCGAATAAGTTCGTCCGAGCTTCTTGGAAGTTTCTCACAAGCCTTGCTTGCTACAAGTGCTGCTGAGTGGCAAACACAACGTAAAACTTTTATTCCTGGAACATTAACGCGTCGCCGTCTTACAAAGGAATTGTTCTGTCCAATCATGGCATTAGCTCCACCAGATGCAATGCCTACGAAGTTTATCCAGTGGAATTTCTTTATTCTCCAGGGACTGTTTGGATGATGAGTAAATTTATCTGCAGAAGTATCTAAAGCATCAATCTCCACAAGTTCAAGCAGTTCAGTTTGTACACGATCTGTTGCTGGAGATAAATATCCAGCTAAAATGCACAGAATTTTTTTTACATGTTCAATATGTGCTTTCATCAACTAAAATCGAGAATTTGGTTTTTCTTAAGTTTTTAATTGTAGCCTCATTCTCTATTATTTTAGCGACGACATTTGAAAAGAGTTTGATGCACTTACGCCTTTTCATTTTCACATCTTTTATAATTTTGGAATCAGGAAATGAGCTTTGGAGAACAGAAATTCACTGTTCAACTATCTGAAATGCAACATTATCACTAGCAAGAAATGCAACACATTTTATTTCTGCTGATTTGACTTTATAGTCATATGAGTCATTTGGATTTGTTCGCATCTGGAAAAAACTCTCAACTCCTGGAGATCCCTTTATAGCTTTCATGCTTTTTTTATGCTTCTCAGTAATAGCATGTTTTATGAGCTCAGTTTTGCCACAAAGTATAGTGCAACTGCAAGCCGTGCATTTACATCGTGCATCATTTTCTGGTAAATGTTGAAGCCAACATTTTTTGTTTAGATTGGAGGTTTAACGACCACCGTGAACAACTCAATGGGTTATGCGCAGTCTCCCGTACCTAATTTAGTGTCACTGATTCCAGGAAAGGGAACAAGACAGTGCCGTAAGACAAACACAGCTTCCATACCTCACCGGGATTCGACCCAGGACCCCTTTGCACGAAAGGCCAGTGGCCATCGCTTAGACCACTGCGCCACCGCGGCGGCGGAGCCAACGTTTAAAATGTTCGTCACTTAGCTAATCTTCCCTGAAATTTTTTAACATGTTTTACTCTATCTCATTCTTCACTTGTAAGCTTCTTCACTTGTAAGCTCGCCTCTTTTTTATCGTTTCTTGTTAGACGCGGTTACATTTTTCCTTACTGCAGAAGGGACACCATTTATTGGCGATCGGGTTCTACTAGTGGATGGTACCACTTAATTCATCGTTATGCACACTACCTTCGATGTCAAGCTTGTTATTACTCATAACTGATTCTACACCGTTGATGACTGAGGAACACATAATGAAATAAACAGAACATCAAATGAGACATTGGTTTCAATTGTTACCTGGCGGAATGCTTTGCTACTCACCCTTGCGTTAGAGACCCAACAAAGAACAAATCAAGCCAGTCCGGTTATAAGTCGCTGAGAAGTGAGAACAAACGTGCAAGTGAATTAAGTCGCTTAATAGTTACGTTTACCTTGGGTTGAAGCTTAGTAAGCTGCTGTAAGAGTTACTGTAACTTTGGACTAACAAGAACTAATAATATTTAAAAAAAAGGAATCAAAAGGAAAATATTAGTCTGCCAGGTCAGAAATCCCTGGTTTTAAGGACTTGTCCCTGAACCTACAATCACTGCTTCTAGGTAAGAGGCGTTTCTGAAAACCGGGATCATAAGTAGGAAGCGAATTTTCACAATTTTATTTCATAATTGAAAATTGTTTTTCTCATTAACTACCGCACATAATCTCCCAAAGTGAAAGCATTGTTTTTTAAATAAACATCACCTAATTTTAATTGGTCGAAGATCTCTTGCTGCAGTAAATTCGACAACTATTGAAACGGATTTAACTATTATTTCTATTGAAAGACAGTGATTATTTTCCCGTAATTGTATATTCGTAAATTTTGGGGGAGATAAACTTCAACAGAACGTGATACACCAGTGGTTTTCGAAGGATGCTTTCCCTAAAGGAATAGTAACCTCAAAAATGTTGAGTTGATCAAGTTTACGACAGATCAACCTCGTAATTGGGACAAGAGAAGTTTCATTCAGCAAGTGTCACGCCATCTTTGTACATATTTAAGTGAGAATGGAAAGATAAATCCTTCATGTAAAATTTAATATCCGATATCAAGAAAGAATGAGAAAAATAATTCAAACATTCAACGTAATCTAATGATTTACTGGAAACCAAGATTAAGTGCTGCATTTTTCTTTAAATAACGCTAGACATCCTGCCCTCTTTTTCTACATTTCTGAGAAGGAAATATAATTATTTTAAACACTACGAAATGTTTTACTGTTTCCGAAATTTCAAGTTCTACTATGAGCAACAATATATATCCTACATTAATCTCCGTCATGAAATTTGCTTTATTAAACTATTCTTGCTTTGTTCGCACAACACAGTTTTTATTTTCTTTGTTTTTAGCACGTCTTTTGTAAAAAAAGATCGTGCTTCTGTTATCGGTTTGTCCGTCCGACTGTACGCACGATATCTCTGCAACTATTAGTTCGATTTGAAAAATTCTTTTTGCATTGGGAAGCTTGAAATATGCAAATGATGATCATTTATTTGTTTTTTTTTACGATGTACAATTTCGCCGCTAGAGGGCGTAAATGCAGATGATGTCGAATTCAAAAATACGTTTTATTCCACATATTTGCTTTTAAACATTTGATTGAAAAAAATTTTTATCTTTCGATTCCATTTATTTTTTTCGAAGAATATTTTAGATATAGTTACTTTTTCAAATTACGCATAGATTTTTCGCTAGGGGGCGTAAAACTAAATGACATTTTCCCCGATATCTCTTCTTCTAAAACTCCGATTTGAAATTTTTTTTTCCTTCAGCGGATACGTTTCCTGAAGGAAAATCTTTTCGCATATAATTTAAAATTTTTGGTAAAGAATACTTTGGCCACCAGGGGGCGTAAGCGTTGGTTTTTGCTTCTGATGTATTTGCCATAAAATCGGAGCTTCTAAAATATCGATTGAAAAAATTATTTCGTGGACTGATGCCACTCACATCGATAAACCTTTTCGGAATATTTTCTTCTTAAAATATTCCACAGTTTCTCCGCCAGGGGGCGTAGATGTACATCTTATTTTTGTCAATATCTCTACTTCTAGGAGTCCGATTTGAAAAATTCCTTCTTTGTTGGATAGTGTTTTCCGTATGACATGTTTTTCATATAATTTCAAAATTTTCAAGTAATTCATAAACTTTCCACTAGTGGGCGTAAAGGTAAATTGCGTTTCCCCCTATATCTCTGCTTCTAAATCTCCGATTTGAAAACTTCTTTCCGCACCGGATACAGCTCCTGATGGGAAATCGTTTGCACATAATTTCTAATTTTTGCAAAAAAAACAGTTTGGCCACCAGGAGGCGTAAATCTTAATTTCCGCTTCTGTTGTATTTGCAGCAAAATATAAGCTTCTAAATTCTCGATTGAAAAAAACGTCGTTTGTTGACCGATACTACTCATGTCGACAAACATTGTAGACAAATTTACTTCTTGAAAAAATGCATGGTTTCTACGCCAGGGGCGTAGATGTAAATCTTATTTTTGTCAATATCTCCACTTCTAAGAGTATGATTTGAAAAATTCCTTCTTAGTTGGATAGTGTTTCCGATGCGAAATGTTTTTCCTATAAATTCAAAATTTTCAAGTAAATCATAGACTTTCCGCTAGGGGGTACAAACGTAAATTCCGTTTTTTGCGTTATTTCTGCTTCTAAAGCTCTGATTTGAAAAATAATTTCTGCTTCTGAAGTATTTGTTGCACAATCTGGGCTCCTCAAACGTCGACTATTTTTTTTTCTTCCACTGATACCGCTCATATGGAAAAACCTTTTGCGAACACTTTTTTCCTAAAATAATGCATGGTTTTCTTACCAGGTGACGTAAAGTCACATCTTATTTTTGTCGATTTCTCTGTTTCTAAGAGTTCGTAAGCTCACGATTCCATTTACAGCAATATCTGAGGGATTACAAACCCGATTAAATATCTTCTTTCTTTCGTCAGACCTATTGTTTTCCATATCGGTTCCATTGACTTTGAATAGCTTTGATAAATTTAATTTGCGTCAGAACGGATTAAAAAGACGTGTTTTTTACACCCGAAAATTCGGTGTCATCTTTCTTGTTGGATTTAACGACAACCATGAGCACTTCTAAGGCGTGCAATCAATGACCCAACGCTAATTTACAGCCACTTATTCCAGGGAAGGAAAAATCACAGTGCGGTTACGCAAGTTGCCTTACAATTGAGCGTAGCTTCAATGTCTCTTCCAGGACTTGAAGGTAGGCAAAATCGGATGAACTATCATAGGACAGTGTTTAGCGTACTGCTCCACGTGGCGGCCTTGCGTTTTGCAATTTTAAATATCTCAGGGAAAAAGATAATGCTTAACGACCAGCGTGAACAACTCAGTGGGCAATAAGCAGTCTCCCGTCCCTAATTTAAGGGTCACTAGTTCCAGGAAATGGAGAAAGCTTGGGCAGTAAGATAATAACAACATCCATGTCTCATCATGCACCCATCGCAGACGAATGGTCAGAAGCCAGCATTTTAACACCGTACAATGCATCCATTCTGCCCTGGGTCTATCTATACGCAAACTTGATGGTAGTAAACAATCCAGAGTCCACGGACATTCCAATGTGCTAGGGGACCTTCGTGGATCAACATCACTTTAGCTAGAGTGCCTACTAAAAGCCTAATCCAGAACTGGAGAGTTTTGGATGATGAGAGTTCCAAAGACCACTAGAAATAACTTTCACACTATGGACGGAGAGGCCTACTCGCTCTAAAGGGACACGGTTCACCTCTTGGATCTTTGGATTAGTTAGATTTGGAGATGAAACTTTTTTCGTTCTGAGGGAAGAGAATGGGAAGAAGAGATTGAGGACTTTAAAAACCTCAATAATCCTTTTGAAGATCTAACCAAAGTTATTATTTCCATTTGCAAAAGTTGCAGCAGCACAAGAAAAGGACCAGAAAAATCTGCACTCCTGATAGTCGGAGAAATTAAGCCCTTTTAGATACAAGTCCAGACACTGTAGGCCCAAAATGCAGCGAGCGAAATTGATTCCGCAATAGAGTTGTAATTCTGCGGAATACAATAAAGCTCATTCAGCATATAGAGAAGAAATTATTTTCTCAAATATCGCATGTTGGAAGGATATGTGTGAAACTCAAGCCTCCGGAAACGCATTTGGGTTTCCCAATGAGATCGCTAGGGGTTCAGTGATCACACGCAACTAGAAAGAGAAGCATTCAGAAGGGACTGTGGCAGCATTCTAGATGGGACTATGAAACTACGTATGATGGATTGCCACTTTCAAGATGATAGGGAACCAGTGGAATCCCCACTGCAAAAAGAAATTATTGAACAATATAGGGTGCCCCTTGACGCAGGGAATGATTTAAAGTTCACGAGGGAAGAGGTTGCGGACGCATTGAACATCCTCAAGAACAACACAGCACCGAGAAATGTTTGGTTCGACTTCGCATCGTTAGAGCATACCATCATGCCAATCGTGGATACTTCGTGGTGCTCCTAATTGAATGCCTCATGAGCTAATGCTTCACAGACCTACAGAAAACCGCGGTGCTGGTCCATTTCAACATGACCGAAAAGGACCAGACAGATTCAGCAGCATGAAGGACATCTGCCTTCCCTCGGCTTAGAGCAAAGTGCTGGACAAAATAAAAATGGACGAGATATTTACTTCCTTGTGGACCAAGGAAAGCTAAATAACAACCAATTAAGTTTCCGGCTAGAGAGAAGCTCGTTGATGAAATTCGATAGAATTCCTCAGTGACCCTGGGGAGACTGGCTTAAGAGAGAAATTGGAAAACATGCTTGTTGAGGCATTCCTCCAGCAATGGACTGATAATGGTTCAAGATGATGATAATTATCTTGATGATGTATCCCAGTAACTGTAAGAGCCTGATGGGATATGCGATAAAAGATGGTATTTCTTCAATGATACTTTTTACATTTTAGCTTAATCACCGTATCCTCCGTATTGGTAAACTTACAATAGGAAATTTCTGGAATATTGTGAACTCAATCATTCAACAAGTGTTATACATTTCCTAATATGCATCGTCCTCAGTGCAAGAATTCGAAGTTCAGGGTCTTATGAAATATTATTAAAGCTTCAAGGAGAATGCTGTTCAGAATGTAAGAGTTTGATTTATAGACGATATGCGAAAAATAAACTGTATTTTGTTTTTGAAAACGTAGGAACACACTTTATTTGCAAATAAAACTAGTTTTTGAACTAATAAATTTGAATCGAATTGTTATCTTCGATTTATTTTTAACAGAAAAATGAAATTTTGTGACGCGAAATGCTCTTCGAGGGTCCTTGAATGTACCCTGCAGATGTTGTTTCTACTATTTTGTATTTCTAAAAACCGGTGTTCGTAAATGGAAATCTAATTTTTCACTAAATTATTTCAAAAACATATATATATTTTGTTTATGTTTAACTTATATTGGATTCTTCGTCCCTGCCATCCGTTGCAATGTTTGAACTAAGCGATTATTCAATCGATAAATCGAAGACGGCAACCCAAGTAAAAGTAGCAGTCGAGGTCCGTGAATGAATCGGGGACATTATTTAGGCACAAACCGTGATGAGCCAATTTTATATTATTTTGTCTTTCAACTGAGTATTATTAAATTGTGAAAATCAAAAAACTTAATTTTATATTACTGAAAATATTTAGTTGACTGTGAGCCGAAAAATATAAACTAAACTCTGGCCGTTATCCAATAATATAACTTTGAAACAGAGAGGAAAATAAAGACTAAGGGTGTTCAAAGTAAATTTTCAAAGTATAGCGCACTTTTAAAAAATAAAGTAAGAAAACCCTCTACTTCGCGTGTAAAATAACAGAAATATAAGAAAAAGTTTATTCTCTGAGATTCTTCCAAGCCCAAGTTTAAACAGTAGTTTATTCATAAACTTTAACTTTAAATAAGATTAAACGATATAATTTTTTATAAAAACTCCCAATAAATATAAGTACATTAATATACCTGACTGCAACAAGAAACATTTCCTCTTATGCAGTATGTCAAGAGGAAATTTGGACGAGGAACTTGCAGCAGCACAAATATAAATCTGGAGTGATTTGACCAGTTGTCCAAAGTTTCAAGAGCTGTCCGTTCATTACTACATGTATATCATTATTAGATATATCGCATTTATGCCGCAAATCCATGTCAGTAAAACAGGACTTCCGGTATAGTATTCTTATCCTACATCACAACTTTAAAATATAGAGAAGAAATTTAAGTTTAATATTTGTTTGGTGGCTATAAGAACCTTCAGGAAGGTATGTCATCTTTTTTGTAAAATATTAGTTTGCACTGTTTTTTTTTATAAAATATTATTTTTCACATTTAAAGTTAGCACTAAAATTCATGAGTTTAAAAAAAATTTGATAAGTAAATACACTTCATCATAGTTGTCTGAGAATGATGTAAAACTAAAAACTTATGAAATTCATAGTGTGAGAGTTGGTCAGGTAAACACATGGCAGTGAATCTTTGAGTGTTAATATGCAGCATAATTCAATATCTTATAATTCTATCTGTAGTATGACGGTTCCAGCTTCTTCCTGAAGTCTTTTTAGAATGCATTTCAAGTCTCTGTTTCTGTTAATTCCAAGTGGTAAAGAAATGTTGACATACAAGGGTATATCAAAACAATGGAAAATCTTACGGTTTGTGCAGAACTTCTTTATAATAAATTTTAGGACGATTTGGAGCTTCGTGAACAGAAGCACTTCATCGTCAAATAAGCTTATGTGAGTCATGCGCATATGATAATGGAATTTGTGATCATTTTTCCTGTGAAACGTATCCTAATATGTCTACGGCTGTTGCAGAGAGTCTGTGATATCAGACCTTTCGATGCAGATACTCCAGCAGATGTTCAATAATATTCAGGTATGCAGACTGAAGTTTCCAGAGTAACTTTTGTACCTTATCTGATACATTACAAATCACAATGTGACACGTATCGCACAATGCCAGGTTGCATTAACTGCTTGAAACGCGGGAGCATCATTAGCGAAAACGTCTTGCGACATTGGATGCAGGTGATAGTCAAGGATGGATTCGTACGTTGCAGGCGTGACGCGAATCTGAAGAACAAACAGTGGCCTTAATTAATGCTATGAAATGACACAGCACAGGATCATCTCGATGCTTTAGAGCTGGTACCAAGCAGTCGATGGTGCTGGTAGGCATGAGAGCGGTAAGATTATGCAAGTTTTTGTAATACGTATCTTCTACAAGTAGTGGAAAACAATGTAAAGAAGGATTCATTAGACGAGTTGAAACGTTGCCAGTCTTTAGCATCGCAGTTTGTATGTGTTTTACGTTACCTTACTCGTTTTGTTGCACTGATATTGATAATCAGAGATTTGTGGTCTGCAGCACCACCATAAGCACTGGTATGATGGAGTTCCTCACGAACTTCCAAGTCGGAAATGGAATCATTCCGACTGGTGTTCAACTCCGCTGCTTCCTATGTGTGGTGGCATGATCTTGTGCTTTCGTTTTAGAGTCTGCGCCAAAGTTCGCATATCCTTACCACATATATTCCTATGACTTCTACAATTTTCACATTTGGAGGCAACTCCGTGTCCTTTTTCCCAGGTAGTCATAATCTTACATCCAGTTCTTCACGTGACATCTGCTATTTCTGCCATTCTAGTTGCTGAAGTTCTGGCAATGTGCATACAAAACATCATGATTGTTTGGGGGTCACTAAGATCTGACATAGGCGACAATTAGTCTCCAGCATCTGTTTTACCTGCGATCATGTCCCAGCTAAATGATAACCAAGATCGAATTACTCCCCTTAAAAAGTCATATTGTTGATGACGTCGTCACTTGTGATTTTCATACAACGCGTCGAGTTTGCTACAGTCGCAGTCAGTGTATGTTATAAAACAAATGGTAAATTAGTGTATACATTTCAAAACTACAATGGATCGGTTTTACATAAACAGAAGTTGTTGTTCATTGGAAGTTTATATGCGCAAATCTTTCTATTTTGCTGTAAGTTTTATCAAGCAGCACAATGTTCAAAATTTTATATTATTGTGGGCAAACAGTGTATGAAATACGTATGTGTATGTTCACCAAATTACTGAAAAATCATTGGATTTGAAAATTTGTACAGTTATTGATCTTCATGTACATTAGTTCTATGATTTTCTGCCGTGAATGCAAATTCTGCTTGTTAGATTTGAGGAGGATTTCCTTGAACCACTTTAACGTACAATCTATCAAAAATGTCAAGTAATTTAAAAAAAACAAAAACTTTTTTCTGATTTTCCTTTGGTCAGAACTAGTTGAATTTGAAAATATGTTTTAAAACCTTAAATTTCCATTTGAGGTCTAGCATTAATGCTAAAGTAGATAGTGATTAGTAAAATTAAAAATCGCTGGAAATGACACTGTGAATATTCAGATAATGCGTTCAAAAAATGTATCATTTTCGTGATATTTTTAAAATCCTTAAATTTCCATTTTGTCTCTTTAGAACAACATAACGAATTATTGCTAGAAATACTTTCTCCAAATTAGTTGCATTCTTTGTTTATGTAAATTATACCACTATCACACACTCCAACTATGAGCCATCACAGCTACTGGAAAAAGTGACGGGATTAGTACTTCATGTGTTGGGATATTTTTATTTGGCACGTTGTTATTTAAATTACAAAATGACGAACAAATTCTATATGAGTACAGAAATATGGTCGGAAAGTTCTAGCACCCCACAGCCGAGGTTTTCACATTCCGTGAGAGTAAAGACAGCCTTTTCAATTGAAATCCAGAAAGGTTTGCTGGAATTTAGATAGATACTCTTAACACGGCTCCTCAGACACCCTTAATCCTATCAACCCGATCGGAGATCACTCAGATACTGTGAATGGAGTCACCTAGAACGGCGTGTGCGAACCGAAAGTACTGCAGTTATGGTAATATTGTTCGAGATACGTGCACTAACACACGCTGAACATAATCATGGGTGTCACTGTATTTCAAAAAGCGTATCCAAATGTTTTCTTAAATTGGATTTTCCCGTTAGTACGAGCGATCCGTTTTTAAAAGAAAAGGCGGTATATGTGTTAGTTCAAAATTTCAGAAATAATATAAGTATTCAATTTTTTTTTCTGAACAAATTCCTGAAATCTGTTGAATTGAATAACTAACCCTCTTGGTTAGACAGAAAAATGTTACTCTGGTTGAAAAAAACAACAAAAAAAAAAAAAAAAAAAAAAACAAGCTACACTGCTGGCCACCCAAAATGCAACACCAAGAGACATGAGATAGCAAAGCCAGATTTACTGGACACATAACAACAGATACAAAGATGAAACGATTGAGCTTACAGGCCCCTGCGACTTGCGGAACACGCAGACATCAATAGTTCGTGTGGCCCCATGGCTGGCAATAACGGCCTCTACACGCCACAGCATCGAACGATAGAGGCTTTGGATGTGAGCTTGGGGTATGTCTGACCAGGCTGCTTCCACACGTTGCCACAGTTCATCATGCGCCGCCGCGGGTGATGCTTACCGAGTCACTCGGTTGCCGATCAGCGACCAGACGTGTTTGATGGGCGACGTATCGGAAGAAAAGGCGGGCCACGGCAGTAGTGAAACCTGGTGGCCCGTGAAAAATTGTTGTACGATGCGTGCCACGTGCGGGCGCGCATTGTGCTGTGGAAACGTGACCGCTGGCAGGTCCTGCAGGTGCCTTTGACCCTATTTCGTTCACTTTCAGTAGGGTTCCTTCCCAGGAGTTCCTCTTCCACATACTAAAATTTCATCGACATCGAACTATTTTTACGCGAGTTATCGTGCGGACGGACATACGCACACAACGCGTGACTTAAAGATGCAGATGGGAATCGCGACCATCTGCTCAAAAGAGTGTGACGTCATAAAACTTTAATAGGATCCACGCACAATGCGTGACGTAACGTGGCAGATGACGTGACCGCGCGCCAGCATTTCAATTGCGAGATTGCGACATCATAAGATTTCTAAGCATGGGCAACATTAATAAGGCGCCATGACACTAAAAACATGGTAATTCGGTGTGGTAATTTAACGCACTAGACGAATTTTCCTAAAGTCGAGATCAAGCTCAATCGATTTCTAGTACCAGAAAACGGTAGGCTAACAACTTTCATCAAAATCTTTAGAGCTGTTTTCAAAATAAAATTTACATACATACAAGAATTGCTCCTTTAACAGTATAGGATAAGAGCGATGGAATGGATCCCGATTATATGTCCTGACCATTGACCTCAGATCGTCCATTTTCAGTAAGGTTCGTCTCCACGTGGTCCCCTACCACATGCTAAAATTTTATCGAAATCGAACCATTTTGACATACGTTATGACGCATAATAGCAATGTAATGCATCCCGCTACTATGTCCTAACCTTTGAACCCACATTACCCATTTTAAATAGGGTTCATTCCCAGGTGGTTCCCTTCAATATACTAAAATTTCATCGACATCGAACCATATTTACGCAAGTTATGATGCAACAGAGCAATTGAATGGATCCCGCTCCTATGCCGTGACCTTTGACCCCATTTCCTCTATTTACGGTTCGTCCACAGGTGGTCCCCTATCACACACTAAAATTTAATCAAAATCGAACCATTTTTACGCGAATTATCGTGCCGATAGGTGGGCAGAAAAAAGCTGGAGCATATACACTTCTTCAACCTACGTTTGGAAAGCGCAGAAAATGTGTTTAATTTATGGAGTTGTGTACCGCTGAATTAATTGTCTTTTATACCAAAGTGTGAAGTTTAAAGACAGAAGCTCAGTTGAAGTTCAAACATAGAAATTTCGTTCTGCTATTCCTTTTTTTCGATTTTCAGTTTTGGAGCAAATAGCTACAAAATTTTATATTTGCACAGAATCTACCTGAGAAGACTATAGAATCATAAATTGAGAATTTCGTCAGTGAATTCCATTCGCGAAACCTAGTCTCACTCGTCAACCGAGACAAACCTGAAAACTATATGAGTTCAAATATTTCACCATTTTGTACATTTTCATGTAAGGAAATATGCCACAAAAACTTAAATAAGTATGTGCATTCAGCAAAAATCATCAGAAATCATTTTCAGTAATAGTTACAAAAATAAATATACATATAATTAAGCAACAAACATTTAATTTCATTTTAAGGGACTTTTGATCAACATGCAGCGGTCTCTGTCGCCTTTTAAAAGTTGTTGCCAACCTATTAGCAAAATTCATTTTTTCACGCTGAATGCAATATTAAGTCGCTCAATAATTTTTCACTTCCTATTGGGAGTATGAAAACAATAAGAACAGAAAGAGTAACGTACCAAAACATATATAATAAAAAACATATAGATATGTAATTATATATAATTAAGCAGCAAAATATTATGTCATAGACCCGGATGCCACTAGCAAGATATAATAAATATTTCTTTTAGATAATCGTTTCTGCGTTCCACATGCAAATTAAAAACACACAGTTTGTGCAAAAACTTTCACTTATTAAGCATGTAAATTTAATAGATTAATTATTTTTCAGTTTTCTGAATACAGATCATTCGCAAGAAAAATGGTTTCGTTTCTTAAACTTATGGTTAACTCTATCCGTGAAAAGAGGTCGTCATTATCACACAAAAGAACAGCATTATATTTGACATTAACATTTTTGAATTTAGCTTTTAGTTCTGTAACTCCTTAAATGTGTCCAGAATATTTACTTTGAATCATTGAGTCCGTAACTCCGTAGTAATAAACGCAGAGATCTTATATTAACCATAGAAATACGTTTTATTTTTAAGATATGTATTTATTTACTCAAAATAAATACTGTCAACTGAAATTATTATTAATCTGAGATAAATACGTTGAATTACTATCGTACGAAAGGCTATATATTTTCCTGTTAAACTGCATTTTGTTTCAAATTTTTCAGATATAATTTAGTAATTTTAAACTCGCTGTTTGTAGAAGTTATTCCTAAAAAATACCAGTTGTTAAAAATGCTTTCAAAAATGAAAGTAATGCATTGTAAAATTACATAAATGCTTAATCAGTAACAAAACGTCTGTTCTTCCGTTCTTGAATATACAAAAAAGTAATTCGCTTACTTTTTTTTTAAATTTGCAGGACTATATGTTCAGGTAATTGTATCAAGCAACCCAGATGTACTTCGAATGTTAGTGACGCGATTGGCGATCCTTATTGCATAGAATCACACGTTTTTATTAAATTTTAAAATCATGCCGCTTGATTCTTTAAGTAACAGACTGCGCTATTCTCAATTTCTCTTTAAGCGTCCGAGACCATACAGAACTGCAGCTGCTGCGTGCAATTATTGCTTTGCCATTTACTTTGTCCCCCAAAGGAATCAATTAACAAGGAAGACGACAGAGCGCTTAACAAACCGATGCTTTCTTAGAAATATAGAACTACAGTTTCTCAGCATCTGAGAAATGTAATCCGAGATGTTACTTCTCGCTTTGAGCCTTCTAAATGAGAACCCAGAAAATTTTCTGGTTCAAATTTCAAATACATTTACAGAGGACCTGTAAATGTGTTTGAAAGTTGAAACAGAAAAACATTAGAATGTAGAGCGAGCTCTACATTCTAATGTTATTAGTGCAATTAACGTAGCTTCATTGTCATGCTCCATAATAACTCAATGAAAACCTCTTATAGTCACTAAATTTTGATCTCATTCCGCAAAAATTTAAGTGGTCAACACAACTTTGATTAAACTAAAAAGGCTACATTCTTGTAGCAACAGAAAACCTTTGTTTGCGATTTGCTAACAATACTTAGGTGCTTAAATGTTTTTCAGGGGGTGTTGTTTTGGCTGAGATTATGTACAATCCGTTCTTTATAAATTTCGGTTAATGTACTAGGGATTCCTCGTGCGTGTGTTTACCTATTTGGATAATTCTCCCGTTCTTTTACTCGAGATTTTCTGAACACACCATCTATTTCTTCTTTTCCACAATTTCTCATTCTTTTAATTTTTCTGCAACATAGAGCCAACGCTAAAACATCTCTTCATCCCGTTTTACTTAAAATCTTACTTTTTTTTCGTTAATGGGTATTTCTTACGCACGAAGGGGTTGAGTACTTTTAGAATTTCTCTGTTTAATCTTAAATTCCCCTGCCCAAGAAACACATATATCGTATTAAATCCGTTTATTTTTGTGGTGTTGTAAGCACAAAGATTAGCGAAGCTTTAGCATTCAACTGGGAGGCTTTTTCAATCCAATTTTAGACATAAAAATGTTGGGAATTGGAACACATAAGGAAACGATGATGATTTTTGAAAATAACGTAAGTGATATGAGGAGTACGTTACATGAATTTTTATGAGGCAATTATACGGTACATTGTAATTTCATCTTTTGATAACGCATGCAAAACCGTTGTAATTTAGCAGATATCATATCACTACATGCTTGCTTGAGATGATTTCGACTGTTTCCATGATGTTAGTCTCTTTAAAGTTCAAGAAAGTAGAAATCTTTTTAATACTGTTCCATAGAGGAATGACCAATAAATTCATGCCTTCCTTGATAATATTTTCTAACCGATGGGGTATTGCAAATCTTTTAGAACACTTTTAGAAAAAAATAATTCCAAAATATATGTATCGAACACTTTCAGAAAAAAGTTTCTAAAAGTTATGTAACTTCCTAAAAGTTTGGTTATCCCCTGATTATCAGCACACATTTCTTTGTAATTGTCATTTATTTCAGTGCTGAGAATCGAGGAAAGCATATTGTCACAAACCTGTCTTATTAAAAAAAAATTTTTGAAAATTTGCCTACAAGTTTCTTTACAGATCTCGAACATTTCTGGTACCATTCAAATACCCAGTCGTCCATCAATTCGAACAACTACGTAGAATTTGCTTTCACTTCCCTGTTTTTTAAGAAGTTTGGTTTTTCGAAAAGGAAAGCACTCATGTCACGCAAAAACTTGAGCAGGGAGACATGAATTCTTCCCTGTATGCCTCACGTAAAATACAAAGTGATCAAGATGGCGTTGTCTTTAATTTCACCAGAAATTTTATGTTTATTCGTTGCTCAATTACTGCATTTAACACTGTCCTACGCTCCACAAAGAACAGCTCAATTTCATTCCTACTAGCTACCGAACTAATGAATTAGTTTGTCGCAATCAAAATACTTTAACTACTGTCTAATGGGTTGCTGTTTCTTTTAAATTATCAGGTCATCCCAGAAGCAATGTCGTTTTCAGCAAGGACAAGAGTAGTGAATCTCTTGGTGCCCGGACTATGACATCGACCACGGTGAGTATAAGAGGTATCACGCAAGCTGACCTTCAAGTCACTTGAGACTACAAACGGGAGCTCTAGGTTCAGCCCCGTCCGACTACCATCTCTTTCGCAGTCTGCAAAACCATCTTGCTGGACAATTATGCCCTGAGAACTTCGTGGCAATATTATGGAACCGAGCCTTGTTAGTACCAGAAGTATAATGCACCGAGCCACAAAGGAAGGACTATCACGGCGTAGTTTGACGGTAATTCTGTATCGTGCGTGAATTAGTTAGCACAGAGCCCTTATCTTAATCGCATGGAGCACTTATGGGATGAATTAGAGGGCAGCATAAGAAGTTCGGAACCAAGGCCTACTACTGAGCAGCAATTACGGCAAAATTGTGTACTGAATGAAAGCGCATACCTATCGCTGTGTTCCGAAATCTTGTCGAAAGTATGTCTCGAAGGGTCAGTGCATGAATTGAGGCCGAAGGTAGATCGACACCGTACAAATGTATGTCAATAAATGCTATGTTGTGTTTCTCTTCTAGGTGTCTGGTGACTTTCTCAATATAGCGTATTTATCAACATTATTTTCTTTATTATCCTTCAACTTTCCTTGATTGGAAGTGATAATTATGTAACATATGAGTTACTCTTCCATTACAGCTTTCCGATTAGGTTGTGCTTAACAAAATTTATAAAATTTGTTCAAAAGTTGATATTTTATGAATCACTTGTCTTACTTCGACGGTCTACTGGTTTTACGTTGACCGCAAGACACTTGCTCACATATCAGACTCCTACAATCTGCGGTAATTATATATCCTTCCCTCTGAGAAAAAACTAATGTGGGTATTCAAAATGTGTTTGACCTTCAACATGTGTGTAATATCTGCAAATAGTTCTGAAAAAGCAGAGGGCTTGTGACAAATAGTAAGCACACAAATTTTCTTGACGTTTATGCAGCACAATATGGATGTATAGTTCATTTTAATAACGAACCAGAATTTAATGAACATTTTACTTGGGAAATTTTTCTTTCGTTAGAATATTCCTCATTTTAGTTCGATGGACTAATTTTGAGTTCTCGAAGATGTTTCAAGGTACTGTTAACACGACTGCACTGTGAAATAAGTTTTATGGTGAGCTTAGTGGAAAACGTGCTATTACCCTTGGGAATAATACATGCAAATCTTATTCATATATTTCAGTAATTAGATCTTAGTGTCACTTAGCTGAAAAATTCTATCTTCCATGAATAACCAAAAACTTAATTTTGAGGAACCTGCCTACAATACGTGAAGCAATAGCAATACACTTTTTTCCTTTGCTTTACATTATGTTTCATCAATATCAAAACAGAAGTTCTCCTTATTTTGTTACATAATCTTGTGTCCAGTTGTTAAATTTCGGGAGTGTAGCGCTTATCCAATGATACACTATTTCTTGTGAAAATCCTCCGAATAAGTGGCGTCAGTGAAGCAACAAATACATCGCTCTTTCCACGTTTTAGCAAAACACATCAAACGAAAAATTGTTATTCGGTCAACGCCGGGGAATTTAATACTGGATCTCCCGATACCTATCCGAGCGCGTTAGCCTTGCACAACGGTGGCCAACAATCCACGGCGCTATGTGTGTTTTTTTATGTCCGCTTCTGACAGCAATAATCCGTAAGATGGGCTCAGCTACTGAGACGTCTCCATCTGGTGGACATTAACGGCACTGGCAATAAATTAATTTTAGCAGTTATTTCAAAATATACTTTATTGGCAAAAACATAGGGAATACAGGCGTACCACATATGGCAAAATAAACAACAAAACAATGAGCGATACTGATGAAATATTACAGGTGAATTTGATACGGCAGTCAACTAAGGATGACAAAATGTTAAAATCATTAATAAGGAACAATACATGCTTGAGGAAGATAATGCACAAGCAAAAGTAATTATTAATTAACAAAGCATGTGAGGAGGTACAGAGTGAGAGCAGAGCACAAAACAACACGTAAATATATTTACAAGAATATGGTTGTACAACGCAGAGCACAAAAAGAAGGGAACATGCAAAACACAACAAAAGCATATACTACGATAAAGGTACAGAAGTTCCCACAATCGAGGAAACCACACGATATGTGACAAAAACATGATAAGTATTACAGAACATAGTGGAAACTTGGGCAAAGTTCCCAACTGAAACACAAGGATACACAAAATACAAACAGCAAGCCGTGCAGTATTGCATCGGTCCAAAAAAACAATGACATGGGACGAGCAAAAAATACATGACGTCAAAGAATGTGAAAATGCAAGACAGAAATAAGGTATAAATTAAAAGATACAACACAATGCAGCAAGAAAAAACAGAAAGAACAAAGTCTCGCAGGGCAATACCTCTCGTATTGCTCCTAGAGAACAAATACACGGTGCGCAACTCAATGAAGGTACAGGCAGCAAAAACAGACACATGAGTGAAGAATAAGTATTAAGGACAGGTGCAACGAAGAAACAAATACAACACGGTACATGCACACGAATTACACAAAAACTGCAGAAAACCCCTACAATGCAAATCATAAGCAGTAACATGACAAACACTTAGTAGACGCTGTGACGAAGCACCAGGAAGAGAGAACACAAAATCTTGACTGATGCATTAATACCTTCGAAGCTGGAAAAAAAAACAAAATCAGAAAGGAAAGATTAATGGAAGATCCAGTGATTTCGAACCAACCTGTCCCCTGCGCCCAGGTATACCGGAAAGAGGCTTGAGATTGAGGGGGGAAGCAACGAAATTCTCCAGGCGTAGTCGAGACATGATGCGATTCCTAAAAATCGAACGTAAGGCCGCACCAGCAGAGAGAATACTAGGTGTGGTAGCAGGAGAGCCGAGAGATTGATGATAAAGAAAAACGACATGTTTGACAAGTACGAAGAGATAGGCACAGGCATCCGGCAAAATAGCCGGGGAATGTTTGGTAAGCAATAGCCACTCGCACGCTTGAAAAGATATGTCTCTGGAGGAAATGGTGCCTACAAGACGAAAGGCAGTATTTAAAAAGCGGAAGGAGAACGGGACAGTGACAGTAGACATGAGGAACATCACCTTCATTACCATAAAAGCAGCAGAGAGAAGTAGAAGAAATAGACATGTGAAAGAGAGAAGAAGGAACATTAAGGCGGCGGTGAAGAAACCGCCAGTGGATGTTTTGCTCTAACGGGGTAGATAGGGGAGAGAAAGAGACAGACCAGATGGGCAATAGAAGAGAAGGAGAAACATCAAGAAGACCATGCGGAGAAGAGAGGGGCGCACGGAGAGGCGCATAGATAGAGGCAGTGGAAAAAGAAGAAAGGGGAGCAACACAGTCCCGAAAGGGAAGGAAGAAAGGGAGAGAGAGGCTCGGTCCAGAGACAGAAACAAGGCCAGTGTCAGAAACCAGACGTATTAAGAGGGTAGAGAGAGCGGGGCGAAGAAGGTCATACTCCTATTCCAAGGTGGAAGAAGGTTCGGGAAAACAGAAGAGAGGGTTTCCAGGTCAAATCGGGAGTTAGTAAAGCTTCGACAGTGAGAATTCCTGAGCGTAACCAAGGGGTGAATAGAAAGTATTTTTGATCGAGTGGATGAATCTGAGTGGAAAAGAAAAGAGGTTCTGAAGGCAGGTCCAGGGTGGTAGAGGGAGGAGCGCGGAGTAGCGGGAGAGAATTAAATACCGCTAGAGCGTCGATAAGAAGTGGTGGGAGGCGTTTAGAAGTAGAAGGAGATGAATCCATCCGAAGAAAAAGCCGGAAAGTGACAGATGGATCACGAAGAGAAATAAGAGTATTCAGGGTAGAAGAAAGTGCAGGGGAGGGCGAAAGGAGATAACGAATGAAGGAGACGATTCGGTGAGCTCGATAATATGTTCTGACATCAGAGAAATGAAGACCACCAAATGATGTTGGCAGAGAAAGCATGGCAGCAGAAATCAAATGTCTAGATGACCATATCACTGAAGTGAAAATACTATTGCAAGCGAAGAAATGATGCGATTTAAACACACAGGAATCCCAGGGATAGAAGCATTGTCAGAGAAGATATCGATGAACAATTTGAGCACGTTGAAAGTAAGTAGAAAAGGAAAACGTAAATTGCCAAAAAACCAGCCGTGCGATGAAGTCGTGGGCGGAGAGCTTGCCAAGTGACGTTGCTTGCGGTTAAGGAGTGTCCAAAATGAGCACCAAGAAATTGTTTGGTCGAGGAGGACCACACTGCTCCCCACGGTAAGTCACTGCGTCCTCTCCAAGAACCACACCACATATTAGCACTTTTCTAAATATATTCAGGGCAGCATCAGATAGAGCAGCATACTGTTCATAAGTGGCAAGAAAAGTATCAAATTGGTCATCGCGGCGAAGACAAAAGGTAACATCATCTGCGTTAGCACAGACAAGAAAACGGTGGTGCCGAGTACTAGAGACAATCGGTCCTACCGCAGGTAAGAGAGACGCTCGACTTGCAATCAAAAAGGGCTCAAAGGCGAGAGCAAAGTGTTGTCCTGATAATGGACAACCTTGTCTGATGCCAGATAGAAAAGGAATCGGGGCCGTCAAAAATGTGGCCGTCCGAACGTGCAAATGAGCGCCCCGGTAGAGGCTAAGGATGAGAGAAACAAAAGCGGGAGGAAAACCAAAGTGAGTTAATACGGCAGAAAGGTAAGTATGAGAGACGTTATCAAAAGCGGATTTCTGGTCAAGATTAAACCAAGCTAGGGGTTCGGAATGTTTTAGTGCAAGAAACGAAAGGTTATGAAGAAAGGAGATATTGTTAGAAATAGAGCGACCAGGCACGGTATATGTCTGGTCGGGGGATATGAGGAACGGAAGAACAGAATTTAGGCGGCGAGTAAGGAGTTTATTGAAGAATTTGTAATCCAGGTTGAGAATGGAGATGGGGCGCCAATTCGACAAGTCCAGAAGGTCACCCTTCTTCGGCAGGAGGATAACATGTGCAACTGAAAATTCCGGCGGAAGCGCACAAGAAGAAAGAGCGCACGAAAAAGCGGCAGAGAGAAAAGGCAGGAGTGACAGAAGAAAAGACCGATAGAACGAGAGGGGAGGCCATCAGGTCCCGGGGAAGAGTGAAGATTGAGGGAGGCAAAATCCTCTCTCAATTCAGGCAAAGAAAAATCAGCAATGAGAGGGGCGCAGAGAGAAGACGGGACCTGAAAGAGAGTAGAAAGAAAAGAGGAGGAAGAAAGAGGAGAACCCTGCGCAAACGCTCGAAACTGCTCCCGAAAGGAGTGACGGACATGAGAGCAGATGAGAGTTGTATTGCCAGTAACAGTGCCATCAGGCAATCGGAGATGTCTGATGGAAGATGACGTGCGTCGCATGGATTCCATCTTCGAAAGGACTTCGAAAGAATGCGTCGATGGTGAAATACGTAGGAGCCGAAGACGACGGACTGCTTGCTGAGTCAACGGTTCGAGGCAGGCATGAAGTTCATCACAGGCGGAGCCATAGTGCGGGTCAGACTTTGGCGTCTCGGAGAGGAATCCTCGTAGGTTACTCACCTCCATCGAGCGAGTGGTGGAAATAGTAAAGGAGAGTTGACGAACGAGCAAGAGGAGATCCCGTTTGACATCAAGGTACAAACGCAAGGCGCTTGGGGTCGTTGTGAGAAGCAGCTTTCCATCAGAAAGGAACTTCTCAACTTCGTCACAAAAGGAAGGGTCTTGCAAGAGTGTGTCATCAAACGTCCAAAGACGACTCGTAGTAGAAGGTGCAGGAGAGACGCAAATTGATAGTGAAACTACAGAATGGTCGGAAGAAACAGTAGGTGAATATCGAGCAGCAGTGAGTAAGGAAGCAGAAACATATATTCGGTCCAACCGCGCAGCAGTAGAACCGAACGTCGGCGGATTACACCACGTAAAGGAAATTGAATCAGGATTTAGCCGTCTGAAGGAATCGACAAGATGAAAATCATCAAGGAGCTAAATTTATGCGGTATTCGCCAAACGACGAATTTCTGTCAAGAGAAGGCTGTAGCGTGCAATTAAAAACCCCCCAAGAACGAAATAATCCCCGGGAGTAATCGCTGCAATCGCTGCACGAATATTACTGAAAAAGATGAGCAACATATATTTCATGAGTGGGAATATATACATTAAAGATATGAAAAGTAACATTATGCACACAAAAGGTAAAACACTGAAGAAAATCAAGGTGTAAATTTGTTACAGAAATAGAAGTCAGATGAGTCAAAATCCGCTGGCGCACACCTACAGCTATACAACCATACCGCGAGAGGCGATACGGGTGGTAAAAGGTGTACGGCCAGCGTCTCCATAAGTGAGTGGGAGTGTCATCAGAGCAGTGAGTTTCCTGGAGAAGGAGAACATCTCCACTAGCGGCAGAAATGTCCTTATAAACTAGGGAGTTCAACACTGGTGTCGCAAACCCGCGACAATTTAAGGAAGTCACAGTGAAAGTGCCATGTCTGTAGTGGCAGTGACAATCTTTTCCAAATGGGAACGGATGTTGTTGTACCGCCGTTGGATGCACTTCTGAGTAACAGCATCCTCGGCAGATGGACACTTGATAGTATTGTAAAGAGTTAACAGTTGTGCCAGTTGATTCTCAACTGCTGGGTAGCGACCTTCAAATCGGTTGACATAGGTGGGTAAATTAGGAAGAAGAGTCTTGGCACAAGCAAAGTCGTGCAATTCGTTATAAGGGAGAGGATTGTCCAGAAACACATTCATGTGTAGGCGTGCGGAAAATTCCTCAAGAGGCAGGAGGTAGATAACTGGCTTGGAAGACTTGACAGGGCGACCCGAAGCAGGTGATCCAGCAGGCTTAGTCGGAGAGGTTTGAGTAGAGTGGCCAGATTGTCGCTGTCGTTTCGTAGAGCCGCGAGGAGGTTTGGCATCCCTTTTGTCAGAACGGGTCCGGAGATAGCCCTCCGTCCCATCACTCATCTCTTGGTCGCTGACGTTTTGATAGGCAGTGTCATCAGCGGTCGAGGTTTCGGTATCAGACTGGTCCGTCGCAACGGACTCAGCAACTGCTGTAGGGTCCGCAGGAACACGAAAAGATGCTGAAGTTTGTAAAACTGGGTAGTGTTCCTCGGAGAGAGCAGGTGGGATAACAATTTGCGTAGAGGTTGCCACCGAAGGTAGGTTGTTCGCAGGAACCACCGTCGAAAACGGAGCGCTACTAGGATCTTGATGAGAAGGCGTTGGATCTTAATAGACGGGCGAAACAGACTTTGGTGGAGCAGCTGGACACTGCTTATAGCAGTGACCAACCTGGTGACATTGACTACAATGGAATTCCATCAGGAAGTTTATTTGCCTGACCTGATCCTCGCACCAAACAGTGAAGTGTGTTGGAAGCCGTTCGATTGCTTCTTGTGATGGAAATATAACCCTCGCAACACGGCGAGCACCTTGGATCGACGCATGTCGTGGATCACGTAATTTGTCGTTTCGGGCAGCAAGATGCGTTTGTATGCCTCCAACTATCCGACCAACCGAAGATAAGACAGCATACAGCATGAGATCTGTCACTTCCAACGGGACCGGGTAGAAACAAACGTTAATGGGTCATTGGCCCACTGGTTCTGCAGAAAGATGTCTATCACCAATGGTGAGACCAGATGTAAGGAGAGATATCGTCATTTCAGCCGTGGCCAGATAAACAACCACAAATCGTCCTCTACGATACATTTGCGGAATAGATTCAGATGGGAACCGCTGTGCCATGTCATCTGCATATACTCGCAAAGGAGTGTCCGGAAGGGCTTCGAAATGAACGCCTTTTGCAAGATTCACAGTAAAAGCTGTGCCAGCTGGAGAGCTGGCTGGGATATGAAGCACGATATTATTGCCAGCTTGGGAAATGAAAGATTTCAGCTTTTCAGCGTCCACATAATTATTCTTGGATGCTGGACGAGAGACTTTGGAGGCTGCAACAGACGAAAACGAAGGTAATGACACGTTGGGCTCGGCAGTGCTAGAAGAGGCTGCATTTCCAGTGATGTCCATTTCGTCATCATCGATAGCGGAAGCCGGGAGATGTGACGTAACTGGAGAAGGCAAATTGGCAACGCCACGAGCGGACGCTTGAGTGGCAACACCCCCATCTGGGCCATCAGAAAAGGAAGAGAGATTACGGCTATCACTATCCCTACCGGAAGTGACCATCTTTAATGGCAGCGCCCAGTACGAGCTTGTCCAGCTCGGCCAATCGTAAATAAGATGAAATACAACAAAATAGGCACTCACCGCGCTCGAAACGAAGCAAAATGAAAGACGATAACTTTATACTTTAGGTGAACGTGAAATTAAGGAGCGAAGAGTCCAATAACACACCCAAATCAGAAGAAAATCTCGGAGCAACAACACGCTGCGCAGTTAAATCCAAAGGGCGAGATCCAAGGTGAAAATCCTCCAAATACCTGGCGTCAGTACCTAAAGAGGTTGTATAATACGGGTTTTCATATTATATCTTTGCACACGAAATATTTTAAATTGCCTTGCTAAACATATTTATTCCCTTTCATAGTTTCTTAGAACTAATACTATTGTATTTGCTTTTAAAATATTTTCGGAGATTCAGGCTTCCTCTGTTGATGAACATGTTCACACTAACGGAATATAATCGAAAAAGAACTCCAAACTACTAAACAATGCACAATTATGACTATGTGAGAATAAACATTTGAAATTTCTACAGCACACTGCTGTTTTTTAAGATATTGCTTCAGGGTATAAGTCGACTGTACGATCCCTAAAGATAAATAAACTTTGCACCCTATTAATAAACAAGAAGTATGACACCGAATTTTCTGTTATAATGAGCACGTCTTTTGAATTCGTTCTCAAGCGAATAAAATTGATCAGAGTTATTCAAAGTCCATAGAACCGGTTAGGAAAACGATCGAGTGATTTCTACAATCGATAACACATCCACAAAGAGAATAATTTACTTAGTTTCCCCAGCGCCTAAAAAGCATATTAAGAAAATTAACAAATTGCGCCCAAAAAAGTTTCTCTGAGCAAAAATGAATGTATCAGGCACAAAGAGATTTTCAAGTCGAACACTTAAATGAAGAAATGTTAAAAAGTAAACATGCTATAAACCTATGTCTGCTATGGGGAAGAATTTTGCTTGCATAACGAAAAGTTGAAAAATAAGCGAAACATATTATTCATGGAAAACGGTATACTAAGGAAAGTTAACATTTGAAATGCGTCTCCCGGGAAGCACAATTAGTTAAAAAAAGTTTCGATATTACGCACACACCAGGAAGTCTTTGCGTTATGTAAAGAGGAAAAAGCATAATAATACAAATATCTCTAAAAGGGTAAAGCCTTTTCATGAGGGAAATCTGTTTTTCAGGTATTTTTAACCATCAAAATCTTGACGCTTCCAGATAAAAGCCTCTCCGACATTAATTTATATAGTAAATACAGTCCAGTACAAGAACGTAGAAGATATTCTTTTCACCATTCACCTTTAGGGTTATTTGTTCAATGACTATTTCAATAGTTTTTCTTTAATTTCGATACATGAAGGATGACACCGAACTGGTAACCAAAACACGCTTGAACGTTCCCATCGTAATCGGAATACTTCATCCGTCATTATCGCATACTCCGTTTGCAAACAGCTGAACTTCAAATGTTTCTGCATTTATTTCTTCTAATTAGGACTAACCTTTATATTCGCATTTTCTTGCGAAGATGTGCGGCGACACAACGTAAATTCGGGCATTTTCAAGCATCATGTACACTGAGTTATCACTAATGAAATATTTAAATTTTCATAATTAACTTATTGTTAGAAGACGTACATATAAAAAAATGAAATCAAGGATGGGGAGACGAAAATTGAAAAAAAAATTCGAATAGTGACCATAAATATCTTTTTTGTAACTTCAACTTTGTCGCCTTTTTAAGGAAATTCCTCGCACATGCATGCGGTCTTCAAAAATGCAGCATTCAGGGGGAAAATGGTGATTACAATAGAGAATGCTATCATTTGTTAGCTAACAAGAATTTCAAGTGAACAAAACTCCAGTAATATCAACGCTGTCATAAGGAAGGCATTTCGCAAATGAGTACATATTATTGATAACTAATTTTTCACTATTTAATTATTTCACTCTTTAGTTTTCTCACTATGCTAAGTGTGTAACGTTTCTTCTTTCTTCTCTTTAGAATTTGGAACAGTCAGGTAAATGACTCCATCATCAACTTCATAAACAATATATTCGAAAGCTACGTAACTATTAACATCGCCTTTCCACATTGAGAGAAGAGACTATATGTGCTCCAGTGTAATCTGAGCTATGCATATAAACATTATACGAACGAAAAATCACGGAATTTAGGCGAATATTAAATACGCCATCCCGCAATCAGTGAATGTGACGAATTGACATACACTAATATCTATGTAGTAATATGCGGCTACTGAAAAGATAAAGAAGGCAGGAGGTTGACTGCTTGAGCTAACACAAAAAAATTGAATTCTTTGTGGGAACTAAATCTGCGGTTGCGTACATTATTTATATTATTTACTGTATTAGTAAATAACTGCAAACATACACTATATTTTTGTACTTGACTGTAGTTACTTTAAATTATTATCGCAGTCCCTCTAATTTGGACACGCGAAGCACTTATTTCGTAAACCACACGCGAAAAAATAGTCCTTATGAAAATGAGCAACTGTTTTCAAGATATTGTACCATGTAACTGATTGCACTATTGCTCAGTACGAATGTTTTCGAGATACGTACAAAAGTAACATAAATTTATATTTTTCTTTCCAGATGAAGCTAATATGTATTGCAAGAACGTTTAATATCGCCATTTCATCTTGAGAGATGCTTTTTAAGAGGAGTCTAAATTCCAATTCCTCATTTTGCACGAAAACTACATGAACGAAACAGCTCACTCCAAAGCCGCAGTTTGTCATGTAATTCCAAATGATTGGTTTTAGAATATCTGAAACAAGAGTACAATAGCAGATGTGAGGTGCAATAAAGGGTAGATGGAATGCACAGATAATACAAATTGCTTTTTTAGCGAATATAAATTCGCTGAACACTGAAAGGCAAAAGAAAACTACAGAAAAATTACATTTAGAATCATCGTTTAATAAATTTATGTTTCCAAGAAATAACTGTAAGCTTTAAAGAATCTTAAATAAGTAAATATTTTTCTTTTGCTGAGACACTTACAAAAGCGATCGGAGTCTTCCAGGAAAAGCACGAAAACGGTTTTTCAAATATTTCGAATTAATATTCTGTACTCAATTTTAAACGCAAGGACGTTTTCCATGTCGTGGATTTAAAAACTGAGTCAAATTTTAATTTGAAGGAAATGTTACTGTAATTGCCCAAATTTTCAGTCACGTATGTAATTATAGTATCAGGTATTGTACTTTACGGTAACGTGATTTTTTTTTTAATCGACACATATGGTTTAGCTTTTAAACTATCGCAATTAAAGAAAGCTCGTTTGTACAAGCTTTTAAAAACTACGGGCGAACTTCAGACTGACTAAACAACGGCGTGCAGCAGGGTAGGTACAAATCCAACAAACGATTAAAAAAATTCAAATACAGTCAAATCCGTCTATAAAGAACTTCAAGGGTCCGAAGTTTTGTGTTTTTATATCCGATGGTTCGTTATATCCGATCCGATAAGGAATATGAATGATATCGTGAACAATCTTAAAGAACTGATTAGCATTTTCACACATACCAAGAGACGTTAATAACAATAATTCTAATTTGAAAAAAAAATCATATTAAAGGTTAATTGCACTGATTATTATGTGCAGTTATTAAATGTTTTTTCGTTCCTTTTCAGTTTCACCATTCGATATTTCAGTACATACCCAATAAATAACATATTTAACATAAACCTCATTGTTCAGACTCTTCCTTCGAAATACATATCTCCACCTAAAATAAACACTTATAATTATGAATGTTCATTATACACATAAAAACATAAATTGAATAAAAATGAACAACGAAAGATATTGGTGAATTTATCTTGAATTTTTACTTAACGCCTGAGTACAAAAAAAATTTTGTAATCTTTTGCTGGCGTAATGCATATTGAAGGAAACCTTTATGGATATTTTTGTCCAGAAATTGAAACTGCTCCATCACTGCCGGTTCTATAATTTGTGTGGAGAAAATCGTATTTATGAGACACATCGCAGATTTGGCCTACGCAATGGTGGGGAGTTTTCTTTTCCATGTGTTGCATTTCTGCAACTTCTTTATTAACATCAGATGAAGAATCTCCGATGCCAGCATTCTTCAATTTGATTTCTGTCACAATATCTTCGTCACTCGGATTATCGCATGGAACAACACCCTCAACGCATGTTTGAAAAAGCTCCATGTCAGTTTCCACATTCCGAAAATGTTGAAATACCGTTTATTTGTACCAATTTCGCGATAGGTAAATCCTCCTCTTCATTAACACCCTTTGCTAGACCAGTGTGCCGAAAGCAATTTCCAATGGCGGATTCCGTTATAAGTTGGCAAAATTTTTCTAACATTAGCATTGCATCAAGAAGGAAAAGTATATCTGCGCCGTACCCGTCCAAAATACGTAAAATTACCTACTTTCTGTAATGACACTTCACGCTCCTAATCACCCCTTAGTCCATAAGCTGCACTGTAGAAGTTGCATTCGGGGGCAGGAAAGCAATCTAAATCTATTGTAAGTTTTCGACAACTGTGTGCGCAGCACAGTTATCTATCAAGGATAGAATCTTTCGCTTTTTGGCTGAATGTTCTTCATCCCACTTTCCTAGCTCTTCTTCAAACAGTTCCGACGTCATCCATGCCTTATTGTTGGTTTCATACAAAACAGGAAGACTTTTCACATTTTTTAAGCATCTTGATTTTTTTAGAATTTCTAATCACTAGGAGACTACGACGTTCAGTTCCGTTCTGGTTGCCACACACAGGAACTCCGATTCGCATTTCCCAAAATTTTCCTCGAGTTCTCTTTTCGCCTTTAAATTTCAGCGTTTTGTTTGGCATCATATTCTAAAACAGCCCAGCTTCAATGGCGTCGTACATGTCTTTCTCATTATATTGACGAGAGACATCATCCCAAACATCTTTTCCACGGCTCGACATCAGATCTTGAGACACTCCCTGATTCTCCGACAATTTTTCCTGAAGAAATGTTGTTCCGTTTTTTAACCTGTGCAACTAGCTATTTGAGCAGAAAGGCAGTTCTGGGAATTGTTTGGCAAATTCATCAGCCTTTGTCTGACGCATTTGCCCAGATACTGCCAGATTGCGACTTATTTGAATGGCGAACCATTTCAGCAATCCTTCTTCAACATCTTCTTAACTTTTTCCTCGCATCCAAATTTTTCTCATCAGCAGAATTTATCGAGTCTCGATTTCTGCACACAAATTTAGATAAATTCTATTCCCGACAGATTTCGACTTGGACACATCCATTCTGTACTTTTCTATTAATGCACACTTATCTTCAATGTATAACGCTTTACGTTTACAATTGACAATATGCATGATATTTTGACGGAATAAATTTTCACCAGTACATATAGACTGAAAAGTGTTAGATCAATCTTCATTCACCGTGTCCGGGCGTAGACTGATTGTCCTTCCGCCGATTCCCAAAAGGGAATGTTCCGTGCCCAATCAGGTTCCTTCGCTTCTCTGCCCAAACAGGTTTTCTCTTTTCTCTGCTCGGCGTCGGGGAAACGTTTTCCTACGCTACCGCCAAGGTTTTCTCGTCGCCGGCCTGTCTCGGCTAATGAGCAATGAGAACGCATTCCTGTTCCCCAAGATATGCTTATTGATCTTTACGATACTCACACACCCAGGAATATTAACCGAAAAACCTTCTTTAAGAGCCAAACTGTTTCAAGGCGATGACACCTTACATATGAGAATAATGGGAACCTTTGGTTTAAATTCATTACTTATTTCTTTGACGCGTACTGGAAAACAGAAATGCAATGTGTCTATTTAGGAAATAACAAATTGATTTAAAGACAATATATATATATATAACATTTTTCTTTCATAAAAAGTAAAATATAAAAATCTACACTTTGTTTCCTTTGTTATAATTATGTAAACATGTTAATTCCCAATAAATCTGATTCAGAAATTTAAAAATACACGCCAATATAGTAATTAATGACATTTTTAACACTCAAGTAATCAATTATTTGGAGCACCAGCCTTAAAACCTGGAGGTATAAAAAAAGACTAATTTCAATGCAGCAAGGAACCAGCGAGAGTCTGATATCGTCCTATAGTCAAATTCTGCTATGCAGATGTGGTGGTAATCTCTTTTACAATACGATTTTCTCAGTTTTATTCTGCAGTTGTTCAGCAATTTACGTTCCGAAGACTGCGGAACTTAACTTGTTCATTAATTTGTCCTTTCGGTTTTGATAATGCCGGCTTTACATATATTCTGTACAGAAAAAATGTATCTAGTAGCTGATAGTATATTTTTCGTTTAGGAGAGAAATCACATCCGTTTTTTCGTTTTGTGGTATCAATTCACTTTTCGGTTGGTCATCTTCATTCCAAGTTTACCGAACAAGCAAAGGTTTTACATACAATGTACATCTCTATGATCCGTAAGAACTGCATGAACACTAGCAATTCAGTTTTTGGATAACCGCTCGTGATCTTCCCAAACAAACAAGCATCAAGAAAATTTCTTTTGGGATATGTTGCCTTCTTTATTTTTCAACCATTTCGACAAACTTTGCTGAGAGTTTCTGAAAAGATTTATGCAGTTTATTGCGTTATTTGCCTCCTGAAGTGTGTTTGTTTTATTTTTTCTTTCCTATCGTAGCAACTATTCCGCTGAAGAACCCTATTACAACGTCAGTGTGTTTCGCTGGTTACTTAAAGTTGGACCAGAAGTGATTTCATAATCCAAGCAGTTTTAACCAGTATTCTAAATACAAACGATAATTGAAGTATTCGTATAAATAGTTTATATATACACTGGCAAAAACTGAAAAAAGAACATCAAGAATGAGACGTCTGATACCAAAGAAATGTATACAGCATAATAACGGAATACAAAGAATAACGTGATCAAAACATTGTGGCAAAATACAACAGTATTTGCTGGTAAATTGAAAAATAACATTTCCATGTAACATGGTTAGTACGAGGTTGAACCGCCATGAACTGCGTCACACTGTGCAATTCTGGCATGAAGTCTGTCGTACAGATGTTGGATGTAAGTTTGGGGTATTGAGTTCCAAGCATCCTCAACCTGGACGAGTAAATCGAAGATGGTCGTGGCTGGCCGTGGAGACTGGATAAGTAGTTGTCGCATAAAATCCCACACGTGCTCACTGGGGGACAAATCTGGTGAACGTGCAGGCATTGGAAGTTGCCTCACACCCTGAAGTGCATGTTGCGTTGCACGTGCCGTGTGTTGGCGTGCGTTATTTTGCTGGAAAACACCACGATGGACCGACCTTACAAATGGCACAACAACGGGTTGAATGATGTTGTTGATGTAGAAGGTGCTGTTTAACGTACTCGGTACAAACACTAGTTGTGTACGGGAGTGATGACTGATCACTCCCCACACTAGGAGGCCAGGTGTAGGCCCTGTTGTTAATCGCTGGCGGATGCAAGAAGGGTGGAGACGCTCCCCTGTGCGTCTGCGAACAAACATACGGTCATCGGAGGCTCCCAAGCAGAATCTGCTTTCATCGCTGAACACGACAGATCGCCATTACGTTCTCCAGTGCAGACGTTGGCGAAACCATTGCAGCCGTTTCTGACGGTGGGCTGGAGCCAGAGGTACACATGCCAGAGGCACACGTGCACGTAGTCCTGCATAAAGTAGACGGTTGCGGATTGTTCGCACTGTTACCTCAGGTGCAACGGCAGCTCAGATTTGCGTCGCAGTGGATGATCTGCTTGACAACGCCGCTCTTATTATGCGTCGATCGGTCCGCTCATCAGTCCGTCTGTGACTCCCGGTTCCACGTCTTCTCGTGTGGGAACGTTCCTTGGACCATCTACGCCACCATCGTACCACCACCGGTACTTCCCGTCTAATTTGCTCCGCAAAACGACGATACAAACACCTGACCGCGCGGAGTCAGACTAGGCGGCCTCGCTCAAAGTCCGATAACTGCTGAAATCGTACACGTCTTCGATGTCCAGGCATTGCAGCTTCTTCAGGGTCTTCGCACATGTCCGTACGCCTGCGACTGATTATATTCACTTTGCCGTACGCATCAAATATCACCGACGATAATTTGCATATTATGCCGTGCTGTGGCGTAAGCGCTGACCGGTTAATCCCGAAATTAACATCACACCTACTTACACTCGACCCCATTAACATATGTAAATTTTATGATCGTCCGCCAATTCCTTTTGGTGTTTTTTTTCACTTTCCGCCAGTATATATATCATCATCATCATCATTGTCAACCATTATCAATCCACTGCTGGACGAAGGTCTCCCAAGTTTCCTCCACAACGGTCTGTCTTGTGCCAGTCTCCTCCATGTCACCCCTGCATACTTTCGAATTTCATCCACCCATCTTCCATGTGGTCTTCTTCTGGGTCTTTTCCTGTCCCTTGGAATCCAATCTAAAATTTCGGCTGTCCATCGATGATCTGTCCTTCTGGCAGTATGTCCAGCCCATTGCCATTTCAGGGATTTCACTCTGATCATGATGTCTTCCACTCTTGTCATTTTTGGGATCCACGAGTTCCTCTTCTTATCTCTCCTGGTTACACCAAGCATGCACCTCTCTATGCTTCTTTGACTTGTCTGCAGCCTTTGTATGTCTCTTTTAGTTAAGGTCCACGTCTCCGCACCATACGTAAGCACTGGAAGGATGCATTGATCAAACACTTTTCTTTTAAGACATAATGGCATATTGCTCTTGAAAATTATGCTGTTTCTTCCAAAAGCTCTAAAGGCAAGTTTTGTACGCCGATTAATTTCTTCATCAATGTGTCCCTCACTTGATATCTGCTGTCCAAGATAAACGTACGTGTCTGTTATCTCCAGCTTTTCTCCATCAATCGATAAATCTTCATTTCTTGTAAAAGCACTGAACATCACTTTTGTCTTCTGAAAGTTCATTTTTAATCCCACTTCTTTACTCTTGTCAGCAAGTTCCTGGATCATACTCTGCAGCTCTGATGGGATAGTTGCAAAAATGACTACGTCATCAGCAAAACGAAGGTGGGTTAGATAATCTCCATTAATCTTTATCCCCTTGTTTTCCCAGCTCAGTGACTGAAAAACACCCTCCAATGTGGCATTAAAGAGCTTCGGAGATATGGTGTCACCTTGTCTCACTCCCTTCCCAATTTTTACGTGTGTTGTATTTTCAAACAGCCTAATCTTTGCACTTGCATTTTCATAGATGTTATTAATAATATTAATGTATGCATCTTCAATACCGCAGGTTTTCAGAGCCATTGTAACTGCTGATGGTTTCACCGAATCAAAGGCTTTTTCATAATCGATAAAAGCCATGCACAATGGAAGTTCATATTCCCTCGCTCTTTCAATTAGTTCTCTCAGCACGTGGATATGATCTATTGTGCTGTAGCCACTCCTGAATCCAGCTTGTTCTCTCGGTTGAGCCATGTCCAGTGTTACCTTCAAGCGGTGTGAAAGAACTTTAGTGAAGATTTTATAAACTACTGATAGGAGGCTGATAGGTCTGTAGTTTCCGAGATCCTCAATGTCACCTTTCTTATGTAGCAGGATCATTGTAGCGGTGTTCCAATCCTCAGGAATCTTTCCTTCATTAAGGCATCGAGTGAAAATTTGGGCGAGTACTGTTTCGATTTCTCCACTTGCTTCTTGTATGATGTCTACAGTAATTCCATCTTCTCCTGGAGCTTTTCCCCGCTTCATGTTCTTGATTGCATGTGCAACTTCTGCTGGAAGGACTGGAGGAACTCTGGTACTGGTATCTTTCATGATGTCTGGAGTGCATATATCATCCCTTTCATATAATTTGGAGTAGAAATCTTTCACTCTTGTCAAAATTTCGCCTCTATTTCTTGTTACAGAACCATCTTCTTTTCTCAGTGCCATAATCTGTTTTCTTCCCTTACTGAGATGTCCCTTTGCTATCTTTAGGCTTTGGTTGTTTTCAATTGCTTTCCTCACTAGTTCACAGTTGAATTTCCTTACGTCTTCAGTGATACTTTTTCTTACTGTCTTGCATAGCTCTATATATTCCACTTTGGAAGTCACATCTTCTTTAGTTGTCCTCATCTCTCTTCTTTTTTTGCATCAACATTTTGGTTTTTCCTGATAATTTGTTCACATGCAACTTGTTCTTAGACCCAGCTAATTTTGTTGCTGTTTCCATAAGAGCTTTGGTTACTTTTCTGTTAACTTCAGAGATGTCCACTTCTTCCGATATTAGGCCTTCTAAAGCAGAGAACCTGTTCTTCAGTTCTAACTTGAAGGTATTATGGTGTTTTTTAAGGTTGGTTATGTCAATAGATTTTGTTTGTCCTATGAGCTTGCCACGTTCAAGTTTAGTGTTGAGGTGCATCTTACATCTCACCAATCTATGGTCACTACCTGTGTTGAACTTGTTTAGCACACTGCAGTCTTCTATGACGAATTTTTTGTTACACATAATAAAATCAATTTCACTTGTCGTCCCATTTGGATGTTTCCATGTCCATTTCCTGTGTGGCTTTTTCTTGAAAAAGGAGTTCAAGATGAAAAACCCTTCTGCCTCTGCAAACTCAACGAGAGTATTTCCACGCTGGTTTCTGTTGCCATGACCGAATTTACCTACTGAAGTTTCATTCTGTTGCCGTTGCCCTATTTTTGCATTGAAATCTCCCATAATTATCTTCAAATGCTGCTTACCTTTATTATTAAATGACAAATTTCCTCATAAAATTCTTCAATTTCTTCTTCAGGATGACTTGTGGTGGGTGCATAAGTTTGAATAATCTGAGCCTGGTATCTTTTCGAGAGTTGGATAACAAGTCGTGCAGCTCTGTCAGAGGAACTTTCAACTTCTACAACTTTGTCCTTCAGTTTCTTGTTTATTATAAATCCAACACCACTAGTTCTGCCAGTATCTGTCCCACGATAGTAGAAGAGATGTCCACTTTTCAGTTCGATGAGATCTTCTCCTTTTCTCCTTACCTCACTTAGCCCCACGATGTCCCACTTGATCCTTTGTAGTTCCTCTTCCAATTCAAGAAGCCTTGAATCAGAAGATAGGGAGCGTCCATTGTAAGTAGCCAAGGTCAGCATCAGATGGCAGCCTAGTCCGGTCCTCCGGGGATTCTTAGCACCCTCTGCCTTCATGTCGCCCTGGCCGCTGCCTTGGCCAGGTACATTCCAGCTGTCGGAGACTGAGGGCCAAGATTTAAGTTGTGGAATCATTTTGGAGGGGTTTGGCCATAACTCACCACGCTGGCCAAGCGGGTTGGTGAGTGTGGGATAGCATTTCCTCTGATCCCGATGGTATAGTTATACCGCTATGGGCGGTCGTCAGAGCCCCTTTAGTGGGAACAGGATGCACCACGAGAAGGCGGGGTTGACATTTGTCAAGGAGAGGCTGTGATGTTACGCATCACCTGACCTTACATCCCATATATATATATATATATATATATATATATATATATATATATATATATATATATATATATATATATATATATATATATATATATTTAAAACTAATATTTAACAGTTTGCTGTATTTATATTTCATTAACCTTCGAGCGGGCGCGCTCTCGCTAAATTTACGACACATGTAGTTTTTTCTGGGTAAGACTTTTCTGCGAATCCCAGCTTTCCCATAGGCTGAAATAATTCTTAGAACAACGTTTATGGAAGACACTGTGGGGACAAGTTAGTGCCGGGACCTTATATTTAGTCTGTACGAAGACATAGATGTGATTAGAGCGTTTGATATAAAGTTTACGACGCGCGCTGCTCCATGTAAATATCGTATATTTTCATTCATCATGATTCATGTATTATATTCCTTAATACATTCCCAGGTATTATATTCATTTGCCAAACTGACAAGTTGTCCGAAATATCGCAGAATACTTCTTAAAAAGTATCTCTCTCATTCTCATGAAGAAGCATTTTACTGCTAGAGCAAAGCTTCCAAACATACCGTCCGATATGACTACATTGCTCAAAGTAAATTACGGACATCCGGTAAACCAACTAAATGAAGAGCAACCTGAAGCTACAATGTGGAGTAGGTTGTTCGTGTGTCATGGACAAGAAAAGAACGTCTGCGTCAATAAAATGTCACAATTGTAATGCATTTACTTGTAAATGCCTCTCCGAAACCAACATTTTATGTACTACATGTCACGCACATGAGAATTCGCAATTAGAGTAAAAAATGCTTCTGTTATTTTACGAATATTTTATTTTACTGCTGTTTGTTTACCATGGTTTTCATTTATGGGTACCTTTGGTTATTTCGGCAAATAAAAAAAACTTATTTCAGTTGTCCTCATGAAGATTTAATTGTTGTACAGTAACATTCAGTAACTGTTCGATATCATACACTGACGGAAAAAAATCCAAACGCCACGAAAAAATAGTTGTAGAGGAATGAAATGGCGGCAATACATTTGTATAGGTAACATATTTAATCAATTAGGGTTTCAAGATCACAACTTAATGTAAGCGCGAGAAGAGCCATTTTAAATGTGAAATGCTGGTACATTAATAACCGGTGTAACCGCCAGAATGTTGAATGCAAGCACGCAAACGTTCATACATTGTGTCGTAGAGGTGCTGGATGTCAGTTTGTGGGATGGAGTTCCATGCCTGTTGCACTTGGTCGGTCAATACAGGAACGGTTAATATTAGTTGGGGGTGACGCTGGAGTTGTCGTCCAATGATGTCCCATACGTGCTCGATTGGTAAAAGAACTGGTGATCTAGCAGGCCATGGCAACATGCCGACACTCAGTAGAGCATGTTGGGTTACAACAGCGGTATGCGGACGAGCGTTATCCTGTTGGAAAACACCCCCTGGAATGCAGTTCATGAATGGCAGCACAACAGGATGAATCACCAGACCGACGTACAACTGTGCCATTAGGATGCGTGGGAACTCCACGAGAGTGCTCCTGCTGTACAGGAAATAGCTCCGCAGACCATAACTCCAGGTGTAGGTCCATTGTGTCTCTGCCGCAGACAGGTTGGTTGCAGGCTCTCACCTGGCCTCCTTCTAACCCACACACGGCCATCACTGGCAACCAGGAAGAACTGGCTTTCATCAGAAAACACAACAGATCTCTACTCCGTCCTCCAATGAGCTCTAGCTTGACACCACTGACATAGCAAACGGCAGTGGTTTGGAGTAAGTGGAATGCACGCTACAGGGCGTGTGGCTCGGAGCTGTCCTTCAAGTAACCGATTTGTAACAGTTCGTTGTGTCACTGTGGTGGTAACTGCAGCTTGAATTGCTGCCGCAGACGCAGTACGATGCGCCACGGCCATACGCCGTACACGGCGGTCTTCTCTCAGTAGTGCCACGTGGCCGGCCGGCCGGAACACGGTCTTCTTGCAGCAGTACCTTCCTGGACCACCATTGCCAACAATCATGCACAGTGGCTACATTAATGCCAAGTCGTTCTGCAATATTGCGGAAGGAAGATACACCTTCTCGTGGCCCTATTACACGACCTCGTTCAAACTCCGTGAGCTGTTGATAATGGCTTCTTCGTCTTAAAGGCATTCTTGACTAACATCAACACAGTACGTCGAATCTCAACGATAACAAACGCTGACGAACGTTATAGCGCGTAATAACAGCAAACCTGCTTTGCATGTTCCGAGGGGTGCCACTAGCGCCACACGTATGCGCCGAGCGCGAAATTTGCATAGATGCCATCTTACAGATGTACTTCAACCGCCTACCAACTGTCGTTTATCTAATACAACCTCTTCTTGGTGTTGGGATTTGTTTTCCCTCAGTGTATATATTGATCGGGTATCACATTGTAGGTCAGCAATCGCTTGTCGTAAATAACACTATGCGCGCAGGCTCGTGGTAGAAAATGTTACAAGCCTGCTCAAAGGTTAACTAGCTCACTGTGTCAAAAATTTTAAGTTTCGAGGTGTAATTTCATAATGCTTTTCAAAATTTCAAATAAATGTTAATGATCATCCACAGCTTTTAATGGTTCCATTTTTATTTAACACTAATCAAACGCAATTTTGCAAATCCAGCGGTGTATATACCATAAATTCTATAGCAGCTGTACTGCACATGAGCTGGTTTGTTTCCTTTAAAGTATGTGTTGGACTTTTGTCCACGACATCATTCGCTGTTTTTAACAAATGTTTCACTTGTTTGCTTCTGTATTTGGCGAATTACAGGAAGTATGTCGTTCCTGACCTTGTATTATATGGTTTAAAAATTTCTCTTTCAGAAGGCTTTGCTGCTGTGTCAGTTCATGGTTGTCATGTTGTTTCACAGATTGTTCTTCTGTTAAAATATTTTCTGCTACTTGATCTTCGGGCTTTACCAGCAAAATGTTTTCCACGACGTGGTCCTTATTTTGTGTTGGTCCTTCTTTTGCCAATTTCTCCATCTTTTGCAATTCCACTTCTGTAAATACCTTGTTCCTGATGATTATCCTTCTTTGGTTCATTATTCCTTGTTCTGTTAATCCACTGTCTAGATGTTTTCCTTTCCAAATTTGCATCATTCTTAGTTAAAAACGACGGGCTGATGGATTTCCCAGGTAATAGCATTCCATAATTTCT
Source organism: Macrothele yani (assembly GCA_039090855.1). Classification (NCBI taxonomy): domain Eukaryota; kingdom Metazoa; phylum Arthropoda; class Arachnida; order Araneae; family Macrothelidae; genus Macrothele; species Macrothele yani. Next base: position 54,700,783 of record CM077034.1, on the reverse strand, counting down.
CGATTTTCAGCAACTGTCCAAGTTTTTCGTTTCTTGTGTTCCAGTAGCACCACAGCAGCCTGTCCTGGTTCCTCAACAGGATCTGCTGAGCCTTGAAGCCCATATGTCGACAGGTGTCCAGCAGCCATAGCACCTGACGCTGATCTTGTTGACCCGGGCGACGACTGATCCGGTATGTATTTCTATTTGTTTCGTCTCATCGTGGTTGATGGTTGTTTGGTACTTTTAGTCTGGCTCCTCAGTCAAGTCCTGTTTTGCTTGGGTGACCCTGTTGATAGCAAATGCTACCGCCAGTATACCTCTCAACCTCATCGGGACACAATAGCTCCACCACCGCGACAAGGTGGCACCCTCGGTGGGACTATTATTATTATTATTATTTATACTGAAACAATGACAATACATCAAAAAAAGGAAAAGAAGACAAAAATCAATGGCAATTTTACAATTTTCCATTTGTATTCTACAGGTGGCAGACTAACGAAAGGCCTCTAGGAAAATTGGCTGAAATTGGCTCGACAAAATGTTTTCCCTGCGTAAGATGAGTGTCGAACGCGACTAGTATGAGTAAAGCTGCACATCCGAATTTCTTTTTCTTTCCTAATTGAAAGCAGCAGGCAACATCCTGGTTCATTGTGGATTGAAAAATGAAATAGATAACAAATGGTCAGTTAACAACTGTTCTACATATTACGTAACCGACAACAACAAAACTAAAAAAATATTCTTAAAATGTGAAGAATTAAAAGAAAACACAACAGAAAGAAGGCACTGTAAACATTTAGTTACTACAATGCAAGGAAATGCAATGGGACTCACGTATACACTGAAAATCACTTAATGTACGTGACAAAGTCACTAGAAATAAACGCAAGTACTTAAGATAAATAAAAGTACATGGCAAAATTACAATATAAGTACAGCCACCATTGTAAAACCCTTAAACGGCATCTGATGTTTCAAATAGACAATAGTGATTTCAGAGTGCACGAGGCGTATACATCAAATCCCAAAAGGGATGCCAGTAATATTGAGTATCATCAAAACTACACAAATAAATTCCGATCTTCGGGAAGAGATGATAGTATATACACTGGCGGAAAGTGAAAAAACAACACTAAGAAGGAGACGTCTGATACCAACGAAATTTATACAGCATAATAACGGAATACAGAGGATAACGTGATCAAAACATTATGGCAAAATACATCTGTGTTTGCTGGTAAACTGAAATATAACATTTCCACGTAACATGGTTAGTACGAGGTTGAACCGCCATGAACTGCGTCACACTATGCAATTCTGGCATGGAGTCTGTCGAACAGATGTTGGATGTAAGTTTGGGGTATTGAGTTCCAGGCATCCTCTACCTGGACGTGTAAATCGGGGATGGTCGTGGCTGGCCGTGGAGACCGAATAAGTCGTTGCTCCATAAAATTCCACACGTACTCAATGGGGGACAAATCCGGTAAACGTGCAGGCCATGGAAGTTGTCTCACACCCTGAAGTGCATGTTGCGTTGCAAGTGAAGCGCGTGGGCGTGCGTTATCTTGCTGGAAAACAGCACGATGAACGGACCTTACAAATGGCACAACAATGGGCTGAATGATGTTGTTAATAAAGGAGGTACTATTTAACGTACTCGGTACAAAAACTAGTTGTGTACGGGATTGATAGCTGATCGCTCCCCACACCAGGTGTCGGCCCTGTGTGTCGCTGGCGGATGCAAGAAGGTTGGAGACGCTCCGTTGTGCATCTGCGAACACGCATACGGCCATCGGAGGCTCCCAAGCAGATCCTGCTTTCATCGCTGAACACGACAGATCGCCATTGCGTTCTCCAGTGCAGACGTTGGCGACACCACTGCAGAAGTTCATGACGGTGGGCTGGAGTCAGAGGTACACATGCCCGAGGCACACGTGCACGTAGTCCTGCATCCAGTAGACGGTTGCGGATTGTTGTTTAGCAGTAATGAGGTTGTGCTAAAGGCTCTTCGGGAGTGCTGAAATAGACAACCAAATCACTTCTTTCTGAGCAGTGTCCGCAAACTTCCGGACAACTGGCGGAAGTGCATCGCAGACCAGGGGGATTATGTTGAAACGTAGCAACTTCAGTTTCAGGCAATGCATCAATGTTTTTTCTATTTACAAATTATAAGTCATATTTGCACAGCCTATATATCAGTTAAGTTGAAAATGTAATATAGCACTTGTAATTACACTATGCAAAATATTACATTACTTCCTGTGCGAGTGAAGTCTTCCAAAGGAATGATTTCCATTTACTTTGTCTTTTACCGACTTATTGTGTGGACAAATGTTGGTTCCAACGCGGAAAGTTCATTTACGTCCCGACGTACTGTGTGTCTAACTTTAAAGTCATCGTGATTTTTCTTAGAGGTCACGATCGGATGTGTGGGGAATCATTGTATTCTTGGCTGCAAAAGGCGAAGTCAGTGAACCACCGAAGATAACGTGATTCTTAATTTTCTTCAGATGAATCATCACTACTGAAGTGAAGTGTATTGTAGGTGAAAATATTTTTTTCATTAATTCGTGTTTTTGAGTATTTACTAACTTCTTCAGGGCTTTTTATTTCTGTTGGTCAATAGAATTGCGTGCTTTATCTGTAATTTAATTGTCACTCTCTGCATTTCAGACAGAACACAAACAACGTGACGACTGAATTTTTAATCTCCCGCATTTATTACATCTGACGAATGAGCTCTCTGTATGCTTCCAGGAGTTTCAGGATGTTAGAAGAACTTAATCACGTCAGTTTGGTTAAATACAATATATCCATACACTGCATGTATTGTGTGACACAGACGCACGTAACCTAGACTGCAAGAAGTACATTCAAAATTTTCTTGCATGTAAGGACAACATGAAGAATGGGTTTGACAAATTATTTTGTCAGACCTTCACTAATACATTAAAGAGTTCTTTTCTCATGTTGCAAAGCAGTTATATTTTAATTTTACAAGACTTTAAGGAAAGGGTTGTAGTGTCGTGTGGTTACATGTTTCTATCGATACAAACCTTTTTAATAGTGAACTGGCGTGCATTTTTTATGTATGAAACAAACTGTGTTCAGTAGTATTACTAGAAATTAATCTATGTAATATTTTCAAGCATTCTACATTTGATCTCCTGTGTACCTCCCATACGATATAAAAAAAACCACCTTTTTGTGTACGTAAATATTTGAAAAATATGCCTTTGTTTCAGTTTCAGTAACGGGTTCCATAACTCGTGTAAATCGTCCTTCTGGAGAAGCATGTTGAAACAAACAGAAAGTGCAACTGAGCAGAAATATTTCGCGGGATGGGAATGGTATAACTTCAACACTTCGTAGGACTTTTGCCGTACTTTTTGCTTATTTATTCAGTTCATTCGAATGCCATCCATTATGCCTTGTTTGTAAACAAGCCCAGGTGCTACAGAGGGGGAACATTTTTCTGACTCTGCACAATCACACTTTTTATCGCCACATTTTCATTACTAGGGGAGGAATGAGGAATTAAGAGAGTCATGCCCAAAATTCAACTGTTCACCTGGCCTACTTTGACTCGATATAATCTTTTCTGTGCACGCTTTATATATGTATTTGACTTCTTATTACTGAGCTTTTCGAGGCCTTTCCTCGGGATATTGTTTCTGATATATTTATTGATTTTTTTTCCTGTTTGGCAAAGACACGCTCTTTTTGTAAACGCTCTCTAAATTTTTATACCTTATAACTGTGCTTTTCGAGGCCTTTCCTCTGTACATCGTTTCTAATATATTTATTGAATTGTCTCCTTACTCAAAGCTATCTTATCGAAAAAATAATACTTTGCATTGCGCAAATGAGATGCCAAGTTTGTTCAAAGAATTACTAGAAATTGAACACAAACTTTATATGGTTAGACGTTTAAGCTTTCGTTTAATTTCGGAAATTTATAATTTATTCCATATTTTTCTTAACTTCTTGTACTTAGATGAACACTCGGAGAAACAAGATTGTGATCGCTGATGTCTGTTTCATCGCGAGAAATAATACATATTTCCATTTTACAATGGCATAGAAATACTGTTTCTGAGCCTGCTTTAGAAAGGCATGAAGAATATTTTGTAATTTTCATAAATAGTCTCAAGTAACATCGAAAACGCAGTTACATCTCCAAAAATGGAGGTTTGCATCTGCGCCATGCATATCGATCTCTGTCCTTTTATTTGTTTGGGGAATCAAGCCACACCGACAGACATGCATCTTTGAAGAACCTTCAGAATTTATGTATCTGGCTCTTGATATGAAAATAGATAAGTTTGAGGATTGATCCTGAATGTTGGTGTACAACATATTCCACAACGGTTTCTCGATAAAAGGAAATAATTCTTATATTTCAGAATTTGGATAACCTTAGTAACGCGTAACGCACACCGAAATTGTCCGATTGTGAGAAACATTCGAAGTGCTTTGCAACTACGAGTTGAAAAATGTTAACCAAAGCCTGAAAGATGTCTATGGTTTCAAAACACATGATAGCGAAGCCATCAAAAAGCCGACATCTGAGAAAAAGTTTAAGTGACAACAAGAAAGAAAAGAAGGTAACGCTATGAATAAAATTTTCGAATCGCTCCTAATAACTGTGCTATGTCGCACTTTGGATAACTCTGTTTAATGGGGCAGGTAAAATGTAACCTAAATGTTTCACCTGTAATTCCTTTCTGTCATGTAAAGTGCAATCTGTGATATTATACGTCTTCAATAAATTTCAAACCCAGTGAAAACGTGCTAAAAAGCAATATTCACCCTAGCGGTAGAATGGTCAGATGGAGAACTTCTTACTTTTCATTATTTAATAACGAAATGCGTTGTCCAAATTAATCATTTCCCGAAGTCATTTTTCAAAGTCGCCACACTGTCGAACAATGGCTACCTTCTCAGAATACAATATTTGGATCCATGAGTCATCAAAAAATTATATGAATATCCATTAACATGAGCATGACTGCCAAATGTTTTAACAATAATTTAAGTTTCTCATGTAGGGTTTTTCAAGGTTATTACCCTTCACAAGTAGACTACATCTTAGAAACTGTACTTCTTACCATACAATTACGTAGCAGTATTTTAACTCTCTGCGGAATGATTACATTAGAAATTTTTTTATCTCACTTGGATGTATATTATTTTACACTGACGGAAAAAAAATCCCAACACCACGAAAAAATCGTTGTAGAGAAATTAAATGGCGGCAATACATTTGTATAGGTTACATATTTAATCGATTAAGGTTTCAAAATCACAGCTTAATGTAAGCGCGGGAAGAGCCATTTTAAATGTGAAATGCTGGTACATTAATAACCGGTGTAACCGCCAGAATGTTCAATGCAAGCACGCAAACGTTCATGCATTGTGTCGTACAGGGGCTGGATGTCAGTTTGTGGGATGGAGTTTCATGCCTGTTGCACTTGGTCGGTCAATACAGGGGCGGTTAATACTGGTTGGAGTGACGCTGGAGGTCACTTCCAATGATTTCCCATACGTGCTCGATTGGTGAAAGATCTGGTGATCTAGCATGCCACGGCAACATGCCGACACCCTGTAGTGCATGGGTGTCGACATGTGGCTACATTTATGTTGGGTTACAACAGCGGTATGCGGGCTAGCGTTATCCTGTTGGAAAACACCCCCTGCAATGCTGTTCATGAATGGTAGCACAACAGGTTAAATCACCAAACCGACGTACAACTGTGCCGTTAGTGTGCGTGGGATAACCACGATAGTGCTCCTGCTGTCATAAAAATTGCTCCCTAGACCATAACTCCAGGTGTAGGTCCAGTGAGTTTCGGTCGCAGACAGGTTGGTTACAGGCGTTCACCTGGTCTCCTTCTAACAACACACGGCCATCACTGGCCCCCAGGCAGAACCGGCTTTCATCAGAAAACACAACAGATCTCCACTCCGTCCTCCAATGAGCTCTAGCTTGACACCACTGACGTCCCAAACGGCAGTGTTTTAGGGTAAGTGGAATGCACGCTACACGGCGTCTGGCCCAAAACTGTCCTTCAAGTAACCGATTTGTAACAGTTCGTTGTGTCACTGTGGGGACAACTGCAGTTAGAATTGCTGCCGCAGACGCGGTACATGCGCCACGGCCGTACGCCGTACACGGCGGTCTTTCCTCTCAGTAGTGCCACGTGGCCGGCCGGAACCCGGTCTTCTTGAGGCAGTACCTTCCCTTGACCACCGCTGCCAACAATCATGCACAGTGGCTACATTTATGCCAAGTCGTTCTGCAATATTGCGGAACAAAGATACACCTTCTCGTAGCCCTATTACACGACCTCGTTCAAACTCCGTGAGCTGTTAATAAAGGCATTCTTGACTAAAATCAACACCCTGCGTCAAATCTCAACGATAACTAACACTCACAAACGTTACAGCGCGTATTTACAGCAAACCTGCTTTGCATGTTCCGAGGGGCGCTACTAGCGCCACACGTATGCGTCGAGCGTAAAATTTGGATAGACGTCATCTTACAGATGTACTCTCACCGCCTACCAACTGTCGTTTATTTAACACAACCCCTTCTTGGTGTTGGGATTTTTTTCCGTCAGTGTATAAACAAATAACTGTAAAAATCGATACACCAAGCAGCATAGACTTAAAAATATTCCTTAACAGAAAAACATCTGCCAAAGCCTTTGAGCATCAGAAATCTTACGGGATTTGTAATTTACGGCATATAAATGGCATGTATTTAATGTTTTAGTTTACCTAACAATTTGATTTCACTTCTTTAGTTAACAGTTTTGAAAATTTTGACAGGTAACCAAATAATGTGGATAAAACGTCCGTATCAAACGTCACTTTTCCAACATGGTGAATCACAGTTCCCTGTCGGGGATATCTCATTTCATTTGCTCTTAACGTCAAATAGTTTATCATTAATTTTCCTCTGAAAGCAGGAGGTAGGTCATAATGATTTATTTTTTGTCGAACGGAATGTTAGTAAATGCTGGCTGTTTATATAACATGAATTTATGCCAGAGTTTATCTTATGAGATGAATATAACATATTAAAAATTCTTGTTTACAACATATGAAAGCTTTAAAAGGTAAGTTTAACTCTCTGTTGACTTAATAAGGTGCCTCACCAACGCTAGTGATGCCGTAACACCAGTACGATAATGATGGCGTTTGCGTTTTCTTTGCACGAATGATTAGAATTTGTGATGCAGAACTTTTCAGAAGTGGGAGAGCGCAAATTCACCGGCAGGGGAGCTCATACTCTTTCCTTCATTTTCCGGAGCCGAATGCTTTTCCAACTCATCAACACCGACAAGTGCGTATCTCTGCAACTGATTGTATTTACATGTGCGCCACTTCCGTAGTACATCACATATGCCCCCTTGGATAAATTGCTTGGATAGGATCGAAGGTTTCTGTGCTAACTGGCAGACCATGCTTTGACTCACTATCCGTAGAAGAAGGAATTTCCATTAATTCCAGACGATGTTTGTGGAAAAAGCATCACACATTTTATAGCTTTAAAGAAGGAATGTTCATTAATTTCCAGTGCTGTTTGGAAGGAACATCACGCATTTTGTGAAGACCACAACGGCAGTAAATTAATTTTACTTTCCGGCTCCAATGTAAAAACATAATTTTTCGGGTGGAGAGCTTCGAAGTCGCATCCTTCTGATCCAAAGCCGAATGCTTTTCCAATATGTTTCCGTTCAGTTAACCGACAAGTTTTTGTAACTGCTACTGGCCGTCTTGACATACGGGTCTTCCCTGTAGAACGTCACATATGCTGGCGGTGTACATTTCAGATTGATTGGCTTACACCTCTTGTGGGAATTCGATTTTCAGGCAGCATCATAATGAGTACATATTATCATCATACTGATGAAATTCAATTCCTCAGAACTTTGTATACAGTTTGAGAATTGTCAAGAAAGGAAATCATACACTTTATTTCTCTGAGCATGACATATAACAGGCTGTTCATTGAACCTTAAACCGAAGTGTAAAGCAAACCTGTGGTGACATTTGTTTTATATTCTGCTCATATTTTTTATACCTACCTGACGTTCCGAATTTGAGTAAATGCGAGATATTACTCAAAGTGAATAATTAAAAAAAACAAAATAAACTCTGTTTTATCATGTTTTGGAAAGTCTAAGAACATTTCTTTCAGTCTGCGTAATTTACAAGAACATTATGCAAAATGTGATAGAAGCGTTAAAAAATACATTTTGATTTTGTTGACGGTGAGCCACCTAGGGAAATTCTCTCAAATATCTCGAAAGCGGTGCTTTGTAGCTAAATCTGGCTTTATCTTGAACCCTAAGAAAAGGTTTTCTGTCACTAACGAAAGCTTTAAATTGATATATAACACGATAGTGTGTGACCAATTTATATTGCACGCGAAAATAAACAATCGCCCTCACTGACACACTTGAGATTTAATTTCATTTTCTTTTTTTCTTGGAGGGGGGGTTCAACCTGCACATGCGCAGATGGACGTTCATTTTAATAGATGTCATGGGTCGCTTCGTACGCTCGTCTACATCTGAATAACACAAGGAGAAGCCAGTGGGTTAGTCACAAACTGTAATTATATGCGAACTTGAAAAGATTTCATTACCTTTACATTTCCGTGTATTTCTCAGCATAATTTTTGCAAATATTGACGCACTCATCGGCTGACGACACTCATTCGCAAACTGAAAATGCTATACCTTTATTAGTGTGTCGAAAACTGCATCATAAAGCGTTTTGCTGTCTAAGCCAGATTCGCACTTCACATTCAACGTCCTCGTCATCCGCGAAATATCTGCTGTCGCCTTCGGCGAGTTTCTAGCAGGTCAAACAGTTAGGTCGGGGATGTAAGGTGGAAATTCAAGAAGTTCCTAGCATAGCTATGCAGTGTTCTGCTGGGTAAATCGACACGTATGCATCTTGACGTTGCAGTGATCGAGCAGTAATCCTTTAATCAGCAGAACTGTTTTTTTTTTTTTTTTTTTCCTTTTTTTTTTTTTTTCGAATTGCATCCCGAAGCATTAAGAGAATATGACACTGCGATGCAGCATTGATATTCTAACCTCGCCTTTGGAAATACGCTAACGTCACTATTAGAGGACACAAAATTACTGTACGCATTACCTTCAATGCAGACGTTGATTTTCGGAATTTCTTGGTTGAAGGTGAAAAACGATGTTTCTGTATTTTTGAAATATGCTTTCATTCCGGTTGGTAGTAAAGCAGGAATGATTATTCCCCAGAAACAAACCTGTTAAACAAGTCTTCTTGTTCACATTGGTACCGAGAGATATTTCGCAAAGAGAGGCCCATTCGGTTTATTCTGTGTTCCTATGACAGTTCTGTGTTCATCCACCGTGCACATGCTTTCTTGAACTTCAAACGATCATGCATTATGCTGTCTGTAAACCCTAAAATCCTTCTCTTATTCTCAACTTTACTCGCCTTTAAGCTCCAATCATCTACACCACATGACTTACTGTTGTTGTTTTTTTGCGATCTCAACGGGACGACCAGGTCGGTCCTAATCCCAGCTTTTGAGTCTGCTTCAGAAAATTTATCAACCAAGTTTTGTACATATTTAGAGGACAGACGTTTCTACCGTAAACAGGAAACAATTACGTATAAATACATTTTGCAAGAAGACAAAGAAAATCACACTTTTCAAGATATATTGTGCTTACGATTTGTAAATTTTGATTCTAAAAAAAGATACACAGTAACGGTCCACATAATATTATCACTTTCATTTGTAGTATCTAAAGTTTCTTACTGGCGAAACACTTTTAACATTAATTTTCCCCAATTTAGGCTTACCGTTAATTACAGCGAATTATAGTACTCAGTAACCATTCTGGGATCATTGTTGCTACAAATCGCACAATTTCGTAAATAACGCAAATTTTCTCTGTAAACTGAATTGTGGCTAAATTATACTAATTTGCTCTCATACAGTTCTGCACTTATATTGCATGACGGAAAAACGATTCTGAAGAAATTTTCTGATTTGCTTAAAGAAAATATTCAGTTTAATTCGATCTTTTGAATAATTTAGATAAATGTTGCCTTGCATTGGGCTAGTAATATGAAAAAAGAAACACAGCTGCATGTTTTTCTTGTTTGTTTTAATTTCGGTAAAAATTTGAAAAAATATATTAGATTATTATAATAATGACTAGTAATCCAGATATATATGCATGTAAAAATATAATATTTTAATGAAGCGTCTGTCTGCCCAAATGGAGCAGACCGCAAGAAGAGTGTTTTTAATGGTCGCTTAGATAAACACCAGCAATTTAGTTGTCGGAGGAATTTTCTTACTTGACAAAGATTCAGCTCTTTATCCAAAATAAGGAATGCGATTATCTCCTGGTGTTCAAAGGAAAAAAGCATGTATGACTTAACAAAGTGAATGTTTCAAAGTTACACCCAAATTGTTGTTCTTCATATGAAATGATAAGTTATTTTTCATTGTAAAAAATGGGTACTCATGAACGCGTTTAAACATGCTTCAAATATTGTAAGGTTTTGATACACAAAACAAAAATTATGTTTCTTTCTGATCACTTTTATTTCCAAACCGAGTTAAAAGAAGTCAATTAGTACAACCACATTTACTTCGAAAATACCATTTAAATAGAATTTCTCAATCTGGCCATGTGATGTTTAAAATAGTGGCAGTGCCATTTACGTCTCCGAAGCTGTGTTGTTGCACATCAGCTGAAGATATGCACAATATAAAGGTGTAAACTTTTGCAAGTTTCAACGTATTACAAGGAGAAAAAAGAATCTTGATAAAAGGAATGTTAAAACTCAGTTCTACGGAGATTTATAATTAGTTACACATAAATCATTTTATGTATTTTCCATATTAGAACGCATAATCCATGCTTTTTGATTTATCTAGAAATAAAATTTAAACCTATATTTTCTGTGAAGTACACTGGCGTGCAAGAATTAAGGACAAGACGGTTTTCAAAAGTAACGTCATGCATAAGTGCTTCACATCGCCTCAAATCATACCATAAGATCCCTAAGATGTAAGAATATGAGACAAGTGAGAAACACCGTCCTAACAAGGAATACAAAGGATACAAAGTCACTTTATTGAAAAGGTAGCTTCGAGCACAACTGAACCGAAGACAGAAACCTCCATGTGACAGGAGGCTGCCAAGAAAAATCCAGTATTTACTAGGGACTATGATCACCCCTGACTGCATTGCAGGATTTACAATGTATGTCCATGCTCAGGACGAGGTTGTCAAGGAGCTGTTGAGGCATCGCGGCCCCTTCCTCTTGTAGCGCCAATCGCAGCTGCGGAATCGCTGCTGGCCGCTGGTGACGTGCTGCCAAGCGTCTCCCGAGAAGGTCCTACACGTGTTCGATTGGCTTTAGGTCCAGAGACCTTGAGACCAATCCATGCGTTGAATATATTCACTCTCCAACAGATGTGAGATAGCCACTGTACGATGAGGTGTAGCGTTGTAGTCCGTGAAGAGGAACTCAGGACCGACAGCACCTCTAAACATAGGCGCGTGAGGCAGGAGAACCTCGGTACAATAGCGGACACCAGTGACTGAACCTCCGTGGAAGATGTGGAGGTCAGTACAGCTACCAAGCATGATACCGCCCATAATGAGAACTCCACCACCTCTAAACTGGTGCCTCTACATGATGTTGGAAGTGCGATTGCGTGTTCTCGGCTCTCTTCAGATGTGTATACGTCCAGAATAACTCGTCAGACTTAATCGACTGCCATCTATAAAGAAAACTCGATCTCATTGCTAATTTGTCCAGTTCTTTTGTTCCTGGCACCACAGTAACCGCCGTCTCCGAAGATCAGGCGTTAATAGCACACACCGTACATGTCGTCCTGCAAACAGACCACCTTTGCGCTGCCTCCTGGCCATGGTAAAACTCGATAACGGACGTCCAATGGTCTGGTGCATGTGCCTTGCGATTTCTCCCGCTGTCGCCGTCTGTTTCATCTCGCTTGTAGGACAATATACCGGTCGTCCGCCGTCGTGGTTGCTCGTGGACGACCATTGTTAAACTCTCGGACAGCTGTTCTTGTCGTTTGAAATGCTATCCAAGCTCGTGAAACGATGCTATGAGCGATCCCGAAGTCCTCGGCCACACTAGTCACACTTCGACCTTCTTTCAACTTCCCAATGACGCGACCTCGGGTAAAGTCATCAAGATGACGTCTACTGTATTGCCTGATAGCCATATCACACGGTGGCATCAACTCGACGTCGTTCAAACCGATGTACACCGTGCAATCGCTTTCACCGAATTGCTGAGCGTACAACGCCCGTGTGCCTTACACCCCTCCGACACTCCCCTTCCCCCTACGTAATGCTGCATATATTCTTATGCCTTACCGTACGGGACCCTATTCTATCACCTGAGTGGTTATGCGATGCGTTCTGCCTGCTCGTTCCGCTGTTATGCTAATTTCTGCTCTTCGTCCTGAATTTTTGCACACCAGGGTATGTGTTTGTTTTCTAAACTAATATTTTAGACATACTCTGCTATGTGATATTAAAGTGTTGCCACTACAATGATCTAGTGGTCTAAGTATTGGGCAACGATCGCCTGTACGGGCAGGCTTCGAACGTAGAATGAGGAACGTGCTCGTCTTAAGCACCTGTTTTCTTCCTTTTCCGAGATCCCTGTTCTCATATTTGGGAGAAGTGACTGCTTATAAAACTTACAGTTGGCAACTTTGGTCGTTAGGTCTACTCACATAGAAAGATTTCCCTGAGTAAATTGCCTTTACCATTGGAAACACGTTCTAGAAAGAAAATTTTGCACTTGCTACTCGTGTAGCATTTGAACGGTTAATATTGCATTATTTACGATTTGTACTCGAGAACAATTCATATTTTAAATGTTTCAGAGATCCGTACTTAAATATTTGCTTAAATAGTTTTTTTCTGATTGATGTACTGTACATACATCGCAACATAATCATAAAAAATAAATTTCACGAAACATGTATACCAAGAGATTTAAAACAAATGATCCAAATATTAATATAAAGCTGAACACAGCCGATTATTTCAAGCGATTTATAAGGAAAAAAGCGAAATGTTGATGTCCAAATCATTTGGTTTTGTAAAAATCATGGAGAGGTTTAAGGGAAAAGCGACGTAACCAGCACGGTTCCATTCATCAAAACGCACATAAATTTTGGTTTTTCGTAGCGTTGGAGGTTTCTTTTCGTGAAATTACGTTCCCTGAATCACGGACATTATGCACTTTACTCTATTTGTCGTTTATTCATGTCGCCCAAACCATGGGACAAAAATGAGGAAACTAGGGAAACTTGGGAAATTCATAAGTTAAAAAATCGATTTGTTCCATTACTTAATGACGTTATTCCTTACAAATTTAATATACAGTAAACCCTCATGAATTCGGACCCCATTGAGCCGGACGTATCTTAATCCGGACAGTCTTTTTCGAAAAAAATAAAACAGAAACATATGCGAATAAAAAGCCCACTTATGGGGGTGGGGGCTCCTGACTGCGAACTACCTATTTATGGTGCAGGTGTGCCTGCTGTGACTCAACAGGTTTCTCTTCCCCTATCCAAGGCTACTTGATAGTTTGTTATTTGTGCGGGACGGTGTGTCAGTCAGTTAGTTGTTTTGGCTGATACGCTGCGCATCACGTCCTGTCTTGCACTGCATCTTTATTTACTGTTATTTAAAATAAAGTTGTACAGTGTTTTAATTTGCGTGAAGTGATGTCGTTAATTAGACGCATGTATTGTGTTAATATATTCTTTAAATGAAAAAACAAAAATAGGCAACATTTAAACTTTAAAATTTTTAATTTTTATAAACGTCGGAAATATGAAAAGAAAAAGAAAACTGTGCTTCCCTGTGTGTGTCGAGCAGTAAGTTTGTATAATCTCTGAGTAGCATCACATTGCCTTCGAAATTTTCCATCTTATTCATTAGCTACGGATTCCTTGGAATGATGAAGGGAACAGGGTGAACGATCGCAAATTTTTAAACAAAGTTAATTGTGATGGTTGTATAGTTGTTGATTATAGGAATATTTTTCGATAATAAGAATCATCATCACTTGCTTAACTCCAAGGCGGCGAATAGATATCTGTGTTGATGCTGTCGAAATTTCGAATCTCAATGAAAGCCGGGCAGCCATGCAATAACGGTTATAACGGTTTGCTGTTATTTCATTGCAGTTTTTTTAGTTCTTACTGCAGTTGTTTACTTAATTTTTGTTGTAGCTATATTTTATTCGTGCAGTACGGTGAAGCTTCGTGAGCAAAGGCAAGCAGAAAAAAACTGTTTAAGAAAAACTAAATGAAACTTGTTCTCAAAGACAATATCACGGCGTTGTCTTCATTAACTTCTCTGGTGTCCAACGTTACCGTGACATATACAAATTCAAGTATGTGTACGCATTAGTAAATGAAATATCTTGCATTGTATGTATCGAATATTGGTTAAGGCACTTTAATAGCGCTATATTTTGTATTGTAAATAATATATCATTCTAAAGGCGCTGAAATATCGCTCTTAGGGAAAAGGAATATTTGCTGATATTCATGCCCTTAATGCATGAATTTCTAATTGAAGGTGTTTCTCTAACTTGTTGAAGCTCCAAAAAATATGTCTGAAAAAATAATCTGCAAGTGCGTGTGATAAGCGCGAAAGAAACAGTATTGTCTAAAAACACTAGAACGATAATGAAAGTGCACTTTAAAATAACTGTTGAACTAACACCTTTGAGATACATTACTTTCTTCCGATTGTTTTAAAAGAAAAAGAAAATATTGTAGTTTGAAGTGATCTTATGAGGCTCATAAATGCAGTCAGAGATTGTATATCAATCAGCTGAAAAAATTCGATTGTCATTAACTGAAAACGTATTTTGTGCAAAGATGTAACTAAATTATTTTAAAAATAATTATCTATAAATTTGAAACGTAAATAAAATACCTTCTTTGGGCTGAAATTTAACGAATTAAAGTAGGCGATAATTAAATCGCCAAAATTAGACCAAACTCTTGAAATTTAAAGATGAGATGTAAAATGAAAGACACTATCCAAATTTCTCAGGTTTTAGTATTTCTTTTGAAATAAAAGCACGTGATTATATTACCAGTTTGTCCGTTCGACTGTCATGGTGTCTGTCCGTCTGTGTACACCTTATCTACAACTTTCCGATTTGAAAAATATATTTTCCTATTGCGAAAGTTTAAAATCTGAAAACGATGATACTTGCATATCAGATTTTGCAGAATCATGTTCTCAATTTCGAAATGTATTTTATTCCATATATTTGATACTAAATATCCGATTAAAGAACATTTTTCTTTTGGATGCCATCGTTACAGAAGAATATTGTCGGAACAGTTTCGTTTTTAAAAATTTTGAAGATATCTCTGCTTCTAAAATTATCACCTTAAAAAATTATTTCTACAAGTGATACAGCTCGGTACAGGAAATGTGCTGCATTTTACAGCTCGTAACAGGAATTTTCATAATTTCTGTCAAAGCATAGTTTTGCCAGTACGAGAGGCGTTTTTGGTACATCTGATGCACCTGTAGCAGAATCCACGTTTCTGGAAATTCTATTGAAATATTTTTCCACTGACCGAAACCGCTAACTTGAAAAATTCTTTTGAGATTACATTCTATCTAAAATGAATCGTAGTTTTTTCTCAGCCTGCGCAAATACACCTATATGTCTCAGTTTTATTCATATCTCCAATGAGAATGGTTCTGCACATAATTTTAGATTTTCGTAGCGGACAAGTGTGCTACTATATTGCGTAAGTTTATGTCTCCGTTTACAGCATGTTTCCTGTAAACGGTGAAATGAACTTATATGAAGTACTGACATGAACTACTAATTATTTCATTTGACAATCCAAATGAAAAAATTATCTTTCAGTCAGATACTACTAATTATAAAAATAATCTTACTGTGTTTTCTACCCTTTACAATATACTTAAATTTTCCCCTACACGGGAAAAAATGTTTAAACTTTTATTTATATGTCTGCTTCAAGATGCCCGATTAGAAAAAAAACTTTTTAATCTAGATACCATTTACCTTGTCGGACGTTTTAAGCCTGTAGTTGTGAATTTTTGTAGTTCACAGTTCAACGCAAAGTGGTATTCGCGTACTTACGTAGGCTTATCTCTGCTTCTAAAACCCCAATTGAAATTTTTCGTTTTTACTTTTTCCATTCGCTACAGTAAAGAGTGAAACCATTTAATGTCGACCTTTACCGCTAGTGGGCGTTAAACACCAAAACCTTTTCTCTCTATCCTGATTCCGAGAAAAGTATTTAAAAATTTATTTTACTTAGCTTTGCTTTTGCCATTAAGGAAACAATTCACGTATTTTGAACTTTTTAGTTACGCCATTTGTTCCCCTAGAGGCAAAGGTTTGGGTCGTATTTCCGATTATATTTCTGGTTTTGATATTCAGCTTGAAAATCTCTTTGCTTCTGTCATTTTCATCCTGCTGTGAAAACTTTTTTTCACATTTTTTTTTATTTTCGTAACATTGCCGCTGGTGGGAGAAACTAGAATTTTCCATCTCTTGATGGTTAAACGGTTTTAGAAATCCGGGGAATTTTTTTTCTAACCGGTTGTATTGACTATGAATAGCTTTGAAAAACGAGGAGCGAAATAAACTAGTGGAAAATTTGGATATTTAATATCGAATACAAATAAAGGAAATATAAACAAAATATATTAAATATTTCCTTTGCGAAATTTCTTCAAGATATATCATTGGAAACTTCTAATCTAAATCGGCACACGACGTTCATGTTTTAACCGTTTAACGACCATGTCCCAAAATCTTGTATCACTGTAAATCGCATAATTCCCGAAACTGTTTCTTGGTTCATTTCTTTGTTTAATAATAACAATAGTAACTGAGGGTGATTCCTGCTGAGTCCTCATATAATAGTGCCAAAAAGGGCAAGAAATCTGACTCACTCCAGGCAGGCGTTTCGGGCGATTATGGTCGTTTCTATGTACAGACCTTTTGTGCCTTATTGTTTTTAAAGGGTTAAATATAGTCGTGATTGAGGATCAAGGATTAGTAATAATTGCTGAAAAGAATTGTATAAACTAATTATTTCAGATATTAATGTTTTGATAGAAGCATCAATATATGAGATAGCTACTTTATATTGTTAAAAGTAGAACACTTTAGCTACTGATGTTCTGCTATTTTTTTTATTTATTTCTGAAGTTTAATTTTTTCAGTGACGACTGAGAATTTTTGGTTTGTTATATGTAGATATATTACTTCTCGTTTTATATTTGTATAATGTAAAAGGAGAGTGGTTACCTTTAGATTAACACTGCTTGGTTTAATGCGCATTAAAAGCTAATGTTTAAAAAAAAAAGCTAAAAGCTAATGTTTTAATGTTTTACTACCTATACTAATTTATTTTATGTAATGTACTAAATCAGCAGAATCTCATAAATATCGAAATAGAATTACAAAATTACCAAATGTACGATAGCACATTTTTCGTAAAGTTTTATCTCTTCTTCAGGTGGGACAATATACGCAATATAACTGTGCAAAACAATTCTTTCTAAATATCGTTTTTTTGGAAATAATGCTTACGACCACCCTAAACAACTCTATGGGCTGAAAGATGTCGCCCGTTCCTAATTTAGGGCCAGTGGTTCCACAGAAAGGTGAGCGCAGCGGCTTAGGACAAACGCAACATCCCTAATTCGCCGGGATTCGAAACCAGACCCATTTCGAACACCTAGTCAAAAGTATTAGACCACTGAACTCCCGGATACACATCCGTAGTATAAGTCTTCTTTTATTAAATTCAAAAAGTGTTTTCAAACGAAACTTTTCTATTTAATTTCCTTTTTCGCGATGCTCACTTTCTTTTTATTCGAATGTGTTTGATCTTTGTGCAGAGATCAAAAGGAGAAAAAATATTTGCAAAGCAAGGGAAGTATGCTTACGTAATTTGTGCACTGCTGAATAAAAGAGTTTATGCATTTATATGGCTGTTGCTTAGTAGAGTTGAGCCTTTGTTGAAGACAGATGACGTAAATGGGGAAATGAAGTTAATTCTTTTCCCTGGAATTATAGAAAACATCAAATACTTTCATATACTGGTCTTTGATGTGACATACAAGCATACATGTGCAATGAAATGCCAGAAAAACTGGTACAGACGAGCTTATGCAAAATACATAGCAACGTCACCTAAGCGTGTACTCGGTTACTTCCGGCAGTGCGTATGTAAAGCGATAGACATCCTTGTCAGCTTTCAGAGCTGTTTTCGACATGAGAATTACATGTAATAACGATTTAAGCAATTTTCCACGCGGCGTCATAGTTGGCGCTCGTGAGATGGGCGATAGTATTTCGGAGGTAGAAACGAAGTTCGGATTTTCATGGACGACCATTGCATTGCTGTACCGTGACTACAAGAATTACGCAAAACCTCCAACCTACGATACCAGTGTGGCCGTAAAAATACATTGGGTGAACGTGACCATCGTCGACTGTCAGAATCGTTTAACGCGATAGGCGTGCACCACTCTTGCAGGTATCATCGTAATTTAGAGCTGGAGGCTGAACAAGCATCATCGTCCGGACTTTGCAACGTACCCTGCACGATATGGGCTTTGGGTGCCGACGCCCAACTCGAGTCCCCTTCTTGGGTGCACGACACAGAGCTATGTGCCTCGCTTAGGCACGGAAACACCGCCACTGGACGCTTGATGACTGGAAACAAGTTGCCTGATCTGACGAGTCGCGTGTCAAACTGTTTCGGGAAGATGGCAGGATTCGTATGTGGGGCAAACACCATGAAGCCATGGATACCGCCTGTTAACAGGGGACTTAACCGGCTGGTGGGGGTCCGTAACGGTATGGGGTGTGTTTAACTGGACTTCACTGGGAACCCTGGTACGTATACAAACATCTGTGACCGGCCAACTCTATGTGCGTATCCCTTCTGACGAGGTACACACGTTCATGTTATGCATTCATGCTGATGGGTTGGGCCTGTTCCAAGAGGACAATGCACCTCCACACAAGTGTCGGGACGCCACATTATCGTTAGAGAAGCATTCATCTGAGTTGGGGTTGTTGCCATTCCCACCAAAGTCCCCATACCTGAACGTGATAGAACACATTTGGGATGCCATGCAACGCGCTATCGAACACAGGAATCCGAGACCTCGGAATACACCCAAATTGTGGAACGCTCTGCAGGAAATATGGTGTGCATTACCTACAGCATATTTCCAGAAGCTAGTAGAGTCCATGCCTCGTCGTAATTCTGCAGTCCTGCGCTTCCGTGGGGGACCTACCAAGTATTGGACTGGTGTACAGTTTTTCTGGCACTTCAGTGTATAGGGATGAGTGCCTATTAATACACATTTCATTATATAGGTCCAGATCTCTCTATTCGTTTCCTCTGGTTACCACGATTCGCGATTGAGGTTTGGGAGCAGCAGACGCAACGCGTCCTTTGTCGTACGGAACGTCTGCTTCCTCGAAAGATACCAAAAAACATGTTAGCGACAACTCTCCACTGAAACGACTCCACTCAGAAGTCTTAATGAATTTGAACATATTGTTAATCCCGTGCATGCTGTGCCAGCGATTATGATGAAAGAAAGTGTAATCAATCAATCTCTCATTCATATTTTCTTTTCTAAACATCGCCCGATCCTAACCGATTTCTCAAGTCCTTGCAAGGCTACTTAACAGGGTGGCAGTGGAATCCCGTGTCAATATCACCAAAATTCCGGCCGTTGAGACAAGTAAAAAAAGAACAAAACAAAACAAAAACGAAACGGTAATGTCATGATAGAGTATCAGCTCTGAGAAGCAATAATATCATGACAGGGTCATGACAGAGTATCAGCTCTGAGAAGCAATAATATCTGACCACAGACAAAAGGTATAAAGCGTTTACGATTGCTCATACCCGCTACAGAACAAGAGCAAAGCTTTATTTTTAAAGTGACTGGTCAAGAACCAGGAAACGAGATTTTTTTGTAGAAGTGTTAAGAACATGGAAAAAGAACACGAACATCTGCATCATAGAGGATGTTTTTAATCTATTAACTAAAACAACGCCATCCAATGAGCAGCATTTCGAGCTCATTCGTTGTGGTCGTGCTACAGCGCCAGAGGAAGTTCAAGAATGGCAAACAACAAGCGAAACCACTTCGACAAATAAAATATGGAGATAAAGCGAATCAATAGTGGACGGAAGGAAATCAAAGAAGCAGTAAAAAATACCGTAATCGTGAAAATGATAACATACTAAAAACCCTAAGGTAGGGGTAGCCAACCCTAGTAACGCGGGCCAATCATTGTTCCGCCTGGACATTTTCATGGCCTCCCATTATCCCATCCACTAACTTTGTTTTTCTAATTTACCTCTTACTGACAACAATAATTATTTTTATTTTATTTTATTTTGGATTTATTTTATTCGCTTTATTTTTATATAACAAAGTCAACAGTTTTAAATTAAAGTTGAAATTGTTTTGTAACAATTTAGAGCAGGGCAAACTTGATCATTTCCCAATAATTCAGCAAATCTTCAGTCAGTACAGTAATTTTACCGTGTATCATTTAAAATACAAATCAGCTGTTACATCTTTGTACGAGTCATTCTTAAATCGATTTTCTGTTTTGAATCTGAAAGGAGTAACATAGATTTATTCATAAATCCATTCTGTATTTCAGAGTCCGATGTACATAAATACTCACCATCATTGCAAATCGAAATACTAGAAATCCAAAGCCACTCATAACTTAGTGTTAAGTTTAAAGAACAATGTGAATCACCCACTTCTCCTAATTTGATTGAGTTCTGGAAATACGTCCCTAAAGAACAGTTTCCCGAGCTTCATTCACCTTGTTATGAGGTTCATTTGCATATTCTGATCCACATCCATTTGTGAACAAACCTTTTCGTCCTAAAATGTAAAAAGTAAATTTCGTTCAACTATCACGGGTCCACACCTTGGTTATATGCTTCTTTTAAATACATCGAACATTACAACAATATTGACAAATTGTTACGTGAAAAGCAGTTTCAAAAATCACATTAGTGTTGCAGGGGTGTAAAATTCATAGAAACTTTAATTTTTTAAGTAAATTTGTCTCTTTAATTTCGAGTAAAAAAGAGTTTCATTATAACAATCACTTTACTTTTTTTGCATAATAATAATTTTAGTAATATGTGAATGATTAAATAAAATGACTGTTTAAGAATGTATACGGGTTCCAATACTTTTCAAAAACATATAAAATAACCCCATTTTTAGCTGATAATAGTTGTCGATATTTAAATTGGTTACGGTGGCCCTTCAAATTATTTCTAAGAATTTACTGGCGAAATTTCAAAAACGATTGGCTACCCATGCCCTAAGTAATACACAATTTAGTTTATTCGCGTTGTGTATCAAGGGATGTTATTGGATGTAATATTATAAACCAATTTCATCGCATGTCGCATTTATAATATACTATTTCACTACAGCTATATTGGTATTGCAAATTTTATCAACCAGAACGGCTGAATATATCAGCCCTTATCACTGGTAACTAAAAGAAATGTTAGATTGAAAGAAGGCTTTGATATCGTTTTTTCAGCAGTAGCAACGGTTGCCAGTGACATTATTTGTTACTAGAAAATTGCATTGCCTACTAGCAAACGTTTATTAACAACATACAAACGAAACTTTAACATGTCCCATACCATTAGTCAATCATGAGAAATTTCGATTTCACACTGTAATGCTGAAAAGATTACAAATATTTAGATATAACTCACTTTCTCTTGAACTGACAGATTAATTCTAAAGATTTAATGCAAATGCAGATATTTAAAAAAACATATTTTTATTTAACTTTATTTACAAAATTGAGGAACACCATTCAAAATCTTTAGTTATATTCCGTATGGTTTATGATCTGGGTTTCGGGTCTTTGCATCATACTACTTTAAAGCAGAAGGCCTATGGTCAAACTTCTCTTCCGATGGACCATCAACTTCAATACTCGTGAGATCATTCAATATTTGTAAGTTTAAACTGCCTCTCCTATCACCCTGGATTCTCTACGTAAGCCTGAACCCAACCGCACAAATTGTTGTAAAGAGAAATGTACTGGATATTTCTACTAGTGCCAAAATGTTTTATAATGTTTATACTTTTCAAGCAACTTTAATTTCCAGAAAGCAGTTGTTCCTATTTGTTGTGTCTAAAATATATATTCCACACGCGCAACCCAGTGTTGAGAGTTCACATTAAAACTTTCAATATTTTTCCGCTAGCAACTTTTGCTAGAACACCTTTTTATCACTAGTAAAACCCTTTGGTTGCTAGCAAACTGCTCCGAATTACAGACAGATGGGCAAACCCAGTGCGTAAATGGGACTTCATCCTCTATTTGGAAAGTTAGTAAAAGGCTGGGGTGATTACTTGGGCAAAAAGTGGTGCTGTCTTAATCCTTATATTTTTATTAGAGCTCGGTTTCCTACAGTCCAAAATGTTCATAAAACTGAAGTATGATCTGCAATTCTGATATTGAGGTTTTGTGTAGTAAATATCTGAATTTCAAAAAATTCGAAAACTGCCATAAACAAACCTCAATATTTTGAAATTTGGTTCAGTTCTTTATAAACCTGTAAATCTCAAAACAAACCGGAAAAAACAATGGTGGCCATCCGGTCCAGTAGCATAAATAATTCACTCGCCCGATGAATTTTTTACTCGCCAGTGGCCAGTGGACCATGTAATTAGAACGCTGTTGTTGTAATAATTTACATGGATTGTTGCAATAATTTATCTTACAATGTGTGGTCAACTGTAACATTTTGTGAGAGATTACTTCTTACAGCTTAAACTACTATCAGTTCATCATTTCCTTTAAATTTATAGTAAACTAGAGGTTTTAAATTATAACCCTGGGAGGATAGTTATTTGTTTCCGTAAATTATACTATGAAACAAAATAATTCCAGAGCAATTAATGTTACAGCTACAATCTTTGCAGATGCGGGGAAGTACAATTGGTTTGAATGCTCGAGTGTTACAAGGCACATTGGCTATAAAGTTCATTAGCATGTGGTATGTGTTTTAATGCGTTTACTACTACTCGTAGAAAAATTGCTTGCAACAAAATATTTACCAGAAAATATTCCTTTCAACCGTTGACCGAAAATTGTTGATCGAGGGGGCCCCGGACATAGGATGTGTACAGGGCCTCGACTGACCAATGTCGGACTCTGGCTCAGAGAGCTTTATTTAAAAAAGTTCCTCACAAGCTTATAACTGGAAAGCAGGCAGCGTAACTTAAACCGAAACACAATATTACAATATCTTGATCAAATTACCTGATGAATCACTGGGTTGAGTGGAAAATGTAAATCTTAAAGTACGAATACATTACTGTGCAGAAAGCAAGAAAATTTAAAAAAAACTCTGCTTGCCAAATTTTGTTAAAATCACCAGAGTGATGATTTAATCACTCGAATTATTCGTCACTTCAATTTGTTTTGACGGAATCTGATTACCTAAGATTTTTGTCATTCAGATGTGTAAGAGCCACTCTAGAACCGAGAATTCAAGCAGGCGGCATTTTTTTAAATACCAGTATCATAAAAAGTTTCGATATATTGGATTTCAGTATCTTTTTAAATTGCATCGTGGTATTTGTTTTGTGAGGGTTCCATTTGCATGCTGTTGTTTGGAGGAGGTGTTAGACATATATCCATTTCATAAACTTTGACATAAACATACTGTTTTAATTTGGTGTCATAAAAATAGAAGAAAAGCATCTCGCAAATTTCATCTAATATGTTAGAAAATCTTTCTTATAGATCTCAACGCCAAATCCCTTCCCAAAGAAGCAAATAGTACACTGTATTTAACCCGTCGTTGGTCGCTGTATGAACATTTCTTTCACGCTTCTCAAATAAAGAGCGCGATATATTTTGAAGTTTCATCGGCGACACCACGCCTGTTTTAAATCACTGTTAGAATCTTCTCAGCAATCTCCTATCAGTACCTATAAGGATGGGCGCATCATTGATATTCACGGTATGCCCTTTGCTTCCGTGTGTATCGTGTGAACAGTTCTCTCATCTAGCGATTGCTGGCGTTTGCAGCTTGTAAGCGCTTTCCTCATCAAGCAACAACTAGCGTTTGTGTTTCTATTTTTATAGATCACACAATGACACGAGTGCGTTTTAAGCAAAAATACCGAAAAAAAAAGGAATAATGATAAGAGATTTTGAAGAAACCGGTGGTAGCCGTTGCCGTTTTTCAACGTGTAGCGACCAACGGCCGATTAAAGGGAGACATCGGATTAAATCTCATAATCAGAATTGGTGAAACCGAACGTATTATTTATGCAAAAAGCAGAGGAAATAGACGTATTGAATAAATGCTTAGCTCAATGTAAACAAACTATATATCGAACACACTTTCGTTCTATCTCCAACTTCAACGCAGGTAAAAGGCATTTTTTCCATAACTTTAGGACTATACAGAAACAGATTGAAATCCGAAAAAAATTTTAATAATATATTTATTAAATTTTTTTTCGGATTTCAATCTGTTTAATTTAATAAATATATTTATTGCAGTAAATTTATGAAGACAACTGTCCATCATTTTTAGCTAAATTTATCAAAAATTTATATCTGAACGCAAATAATGTTAATCACTGTGTACGTCAAAGTAAAATCTCAATATTATTACGATGAAGTTCGCCTAAAGCAGTTAAGGATATGTCTCGGAAATGTGCAATAGTGGTGACGAAATTTACATTTAGAAATATTGCTGTTAAGTTGAAAATTTTAAGATCTTGGCAAACTAAGTCATTTTTAGGAGAGCTGAAATGTTAACTACGAACGCAAGAAATCAAATTGCAGTTGATTTAATTTCATATTAAATGCAATGGCATTTATTCCATGAATAGTCATTTGCAGCTTTTGTATGATTGAAGGTACCATTCAACGTGCACCAAAATAGAATGAATTTGGAATATATTTTAGTCGTGGAATACTACAGAAATCGAGTGAAGATGTAGAAGTTGGAGGTTAAATGTGGAGAAACAGATTTCTTCTGTTTTGTGGAAAGATTGATGGTTTACTTCATTTGTACAGGGAGCAATAAACATGTATTCATGTAAGCATGTGTATAACAGCAGATCTTCTTTTCATTGTTTTAACCAACCGACAAGCCTGAGCTTCAGATATATCATCATCATCATCATTGTCAACCATTATCAATCCACTGCTGGACGAAGGTCTCCCCAAGTTTCCTCCACAACGGTCTGTCTTGTGCCAGTCTCCTCCATGTCACCCCTGCATACTTTCGAATTTTATCCACCCATCTCCCATGTGGTCTTCTTCTGGGTCTTTTCCTGTCCCTTGGAATCCAATCTAAACTTTCAGCTGTCCATCGATGATTTGTCCTTCTGGCAGTATGTCCAGCCCATTGCCATTTCAGGGATTTAACTCTGATCGTGATGTCTTCCACTCTTGTCATTTTTCGGATCCACGAGTTCCTCTTCTTATCTCTGCTGGTTACACCAAGTATGCACCTCTCCATGCTGCTTTGAGTTGTCTGCAGCCTTTGTATGTCTCTTTTAGTTAAGGTCCACGTCTCCGCACCATACGTAAGCACTGGATAGATGCATTGATCAAACACTTTTCTTTTAAGACATAATGGCATATTGCTCTTGAAAATTATGCTGTTTCTTCCAAACGCTCTCCAGGCAAGTTTTGTACGCCGATTAATTTCTTCATCAATGTGACCCTCACTTGATATCTGCTGTCCAAGATAAACGTACGTGTCTGTTATCTCCAGCTTTTCTCCATCAATCGATAAATCTTCATTTCTTGTAAAAGCATTGAACATCACTTTTGTCTTCTGAAAGTTCATTTTTAATCCCACTTCTTTACTCTTGTCAGCAAGTTCCTGGATCATACTCTGCAGCTCTGATGGGGTAGTTGCAAAAATGACTACGTCATCAGCAAAACGAAGGTGGGTTAGATAATCTCCATTAATCTTTATCCCCTTGTTTTCCCAGCTCAGTGACTGAAAAACACCCTCCAATGTGGCATTAAAGAGCTTCGGAGATATGGTGTCACCTTGTCTCACTCCCTTTACAATTTTTACGTGTGTTGTATTTTCAAACAGCCTAATCTTTGCACTTGCATTTTCATAGATGTTATTAATAATATTAATGTATGCATCTTCAATACCGCAGGTTTTCAGAGCCATTGTAACTGCTGATGGTTTCACCGAATCAAAGGCTTTTTCATAATCGATAAAAGCCATGCACAATGGAAGTTCATATTCCCTCGCTCTTTCAATTAGTTCTCTCAGCACGTGGATATGATCTATTTTGCTGTAGCCACTCCTGAATCCAGCTTGTTCTCTCGGTTGAGCCATGTCCAGTGTTACCTTCAAGCGGTGTGAAAGAACTTTAGTGAAGATTTTATAAACTACTGATAGGAGGCTGATAGGTCTGTAGTTTCCGAGATCCTCAATGTCACCTTTCTTATGTAGCAGGATCATTGTAGCGGTGTTCCAATCCTCAGGAATCTTTCCTTCATTAAGGCATCGAGTGAAAATTTGGGCGAGTAGTGTTTCGATTTCTCCACTTGCTTCTTGTATGATGTCTACAGTAATTCCATCTTCTCCTGGAGCTTTTCCTCGCTTCATGTTCTTGATTGCATGTGCAACTTCTGCTGGAAGGACTGGAGGAACTCTGGTACTGGTATCTTTCATGATGTCTGGAGTGCATATATCATCCCTTTCATATAATGTGGAGTAGAAATCTTTCACTCTTGTCAAAATGTCGCCTCTATTTCTTGTTACAGAACCATCTTCTTTTCTCAGTGCCATAATCTGTTTTCTTCATTTACTGAGATGTCCTTTTGCTATCTTTAGGCTTTGGTTGTTTTCAATTGCTTTCCTCACTAGTTCACAATTGAATTTCCTTACGTCTTCAGTGATACTTTTTCTTACTGTCTGGCATAGCTCTATATATTTCACTTTGGAAGTCACATCTTCTTTAGTTGTCCTCATCTCTCTTCTTTTTTGCATCAACATTTTGGTTTTTCCTGATAATTTGTTCACATGCAACTTGTTCTTAGACCCAGCTAATTTTGTTGCTGTTTCCATAAGAACTTTGGTTACTTTTCTGTTAACTTCAGAGATGTCCACTTCTTCCGATGTTAGGCCTTCTAAAGCAGAGAACCTGTTCTTCAGTTCTAACTTGAAGGTATTATGGTGTTTTTTAAGGTTGGTTATGTCAATAGATTTTGTTTGTCCTATGAGCTTGCCACGTTCAAGT
This sequence comes from Macrothele yani, assembly GCA_039090855.1. Lineage (NCBI taxonomy): Eukaryota > Metazoa > Arthropoda > Arachnida > Araneae > Macrothelidae > Macrothele > Macrothele yani. Next base: position 54,673,358 of record CM077034.1, on the reverse strand, counting down.
TTAGTGTTGAGGTGCATCTTACATCTCACCAATCTATGGTCACTACCTGTGTTGAACTTGCTTAGCACACTGCAGTCTTCTATGACGAATTTTTTGTTACACATAATAAAATCAATTTACTTGTCGTCCCATTTGGATGTCTCCATGTCCATTTCCTGTGTGGCTTTTTCTTGAAGAAGGAGTTCAAGATGAAAAACCCTTCTGCCTCTGCAAACTCAACGAGAGTATTTCCACGCTGGTTTCTGTTGCCATGACCGAATTTACCTACCGAAGTTTCATTCTGTTGCCGTTGCCCTATTTTTGCCTTGAAATCTCCCATAATTATTTTCAAGTGCTGCTTACCTTTATTATTTAGATGACAAATTTCCTCATAAAATTCTTCAATTTCTTCTTCAGGATGACTTGTGGTGGGTGCATAAGTTTGAATAATCTGAGCCTGGTATCTTTTCGAGAGTTGGATAACAAGTCGTGCAGCTCTGTCAGAGGAACTTTCAACTTCTACAACTTTATCCTTCAGTTTCTTGTTTATTATAAATCCAACACCACTAGTTCTGCCAGTATCTGTCCCACGATAGTAGAAGAGATGTCCACTTTTCAGTTCGATGAGATCTTCTCCTTTTCTCCTTACCTCACTTAGCTCCACGATGTCCCACTTGATCCTTTGTAGTTCCTCTTCCAATTCAAGAAGCCTTGAATCAGAAGATAGGGAGCGTCCATTGTAAGTAGCCAAGGTCAGCATCAGATGGCAGCCTAGTCCGGTCCTCCGGGGATTCTTAGCACCCTCTGCCTTCATGTCGCACTGGCCGCTGCCTTGGCCAGGTACATTCCAGCTGCCGGAGACTGAGGGCCAAGATTTAAGTTGTGGAATCATTTTGGAGGGGTTTGGCCATAACTCACCACGCTGGCCAAGCGGGTTGGTGAGTGTGGGATAGCATTTCCTCTGATCCGATGGTATAGTTATACCGCTATTGGCGGTCGTCAGAGCCCCTTTAGTGGGAACAGGATGCACCACGAGAAGGCGGGGTTGACATTTGTCAAGGAGAGGCTGTGATGTTACGCATCACCTGACCTTACATCCCTCAGATATATATATATATATATATATATATATATATATATATATATATATATATATATATATATATATATATATATATTCTATAAAGAAGATACCTAAGCAAAAAAATACATATATAATTTTGACTCACACCTAGTACAACATAGAAAAGGTTATGTATCTACCTGTGTGAGCAAAAGGAAGAAAGATAAAAAAAATAAAATAAAACAACTGAATGTAGAAGGTGTCGAGAATACTGAGCCTTGGCTTTATCAAGGACCAGCAAAAACTCTGCATTTTCTCACTTCCTCAAAGACCTAGTTGGAAATGGGTTTCTGCAAGGCCATAGATGCAAGTAACATTCCCACCTAAAATAGTTTAAAAAATAAATATATAAGTCATGTCCTCCTTAGAGTTGCATGACCTAGCACTAGTTAACAATTTCGCTTGCATCCATTAACCATCCTGGCCCGACCCATACTCTTCATCTGTTACTATTAAACAGAGAGAAGAAGATTAAAGAGAACTCAAGCTGTGAGAGTGACATAATAATTAGAAATGATTTTCAGCCATAACGAAATTCCAAGTTCGTTTGAGAGAGAATTTAAACCTGAAAAACAATGCAAAAGAAATCCAAATTTTACATTGCAATTAAAAAAGGAAATGTTAATTTATAACGAACAGATTTTTGAAAGAAAACTTGAGTCTAAAACCCCCTACTCTACAACTTATGACAGCACGAAAACGAGAATAAGCTAAAGATAATAATTAACTAAAGAAAACTTTGTGAAAGTTATATACCTTAAACAGTTAGTTGCAATATGTACAAAGTATTTCAGCAGTGCTTTAAGTGCATAATTAATTAGTTATTAAGAACTTAACTACTTTGAAAAAACAGCGCATAGACAGCGCATAGAAAAGGAACAAGCTTAGCCATCTTCTGTTCCTAGGTACCCCAAAAGACGCTCAAAGTTACAAAGAAAAGAAAGAGTTAAAACCCGCGAAAATGTTAACAGACAAACCAATGCCTAAAAGCTGAAAAGCTAAAAAACGACAGAGAAAAGGTACATGAAGTACAAACATTGAACTTATAAAACCTAGAACCCAAAAACAAGGAAGAGAGCTTACCTCTTGTGTTACAAAAACTTTTCTCCTCACAAGAGAAGAACATGGCTGACCTCTTCCGCCACTCCCTAGACGCTGGGGGGCAGTGAGGGTGGGGCTGATGGCCTCCTCATACAGCAAGAAACCAACGCGCGGAGATTTTAACCAGAGAAAAAAAATATATAAACTTAAGACTGTGGATCTGTATGATCAGAAAGAGCAGAATTAACTCTCCAGAATACATGAGAAATATTATAAAATACACGAGCAGTTTATTTAATAATCTTTGCATGTATTAAATCACCTTAGTGAGCTTCTATAGATTAATCAGAATCTTATTAATTTTAATGTTGGTTTTACTATTTTTAGTATAGCTATCCTAGTGATGAATAACTAGTTTTCTTTTTTATTTGTTTTTATTTTCTTTTATAAACAGATTTTTAAGCTTTTTTTGTGATTTTGTTTATATTATTTAATTTTTTGTTTTAATAGGACCGTCATATCCATAGCACTAAGGTTCCTTTAGGTAGTTAATAGGCATCCTCTAGCCAACTTCCTTACGGCTTTGATTGGTCAGAATCATATTATTAACTGTGTAGAAAATTAAAGCAGATCTGCCAACCTTACTCTATTATTCAGAATAATTTTTCTTAAAGTTCTTTTGATGAAAGAAGAAGGAATTTCGTTCTCTAGAAAACTTTCTAATAGTATATTAATGTGGTAATTGAAGTCCAAATTGTTGCTGCAAATTCTTGAAATTCTTAGGACCTGAGAAATTAGTACATTCTCAATTACTTTGGTTGAAATGTTATTATTCCAGTGTAGATATTTAATTACTTTGAAAGGAAAATTAACTCTTTTATCATAGAGGCTAATAGATGGGTTACCTCTGTTGAGCTTAATGCTTAAGTCTAGGAACTCAAGTTCCTGATTACTGTGGTTGGTTTTACATAAGTTAAGAGAGCTAGGATAGATATTATCAAAATCACTCTCTATAACTTCTGAATTATTGATACACAGCAGATCATCAATATATCTAAAAGTGTAAAGGTAGTTATCTGAGCAGGTGGGGTGATTTTTAATGAATTTATATTCCTTAAAGAACAGGAATAGATTAGCGATATTCGTGGACGTTGATGTTCACATTGGAATACCGTTCACTTGCCTATAGAGAGTATTATTATATAAGATATGGTTATTTATTATGCAGCAATTGAGATAAGAGTTCCAAGTTCCTACATCAACAAATTGGTTAAGTTTAAATTCTGCATACAGCTCTTTAAAGGTAGTGATTATATCTGATAGAGGCAGATTAGTATATAGGTTTTCAAAATCATAGCTATTAATATCTAGGGGACAAACTTTGAGTATAGTAGAAATTACTTCTGCATTATTATTAATTATCCAAAAATCTCTGTACATCAAGTTAGAACAGTTTCTAATGTGTTTCAAAACCTTCTTTAAGACATCTTCAAAAGCAAGATCTATTTTCTTTTTATGACTCCTTACTCCACTAGCTATGAACCTGAACTTCACAGGATCCTTATGAAACTTAACCGTTGCAAAAAGAAATGGAAATTCAGGCTCATATCTTCTAGTTTGTGGAATTTTAAGTTTCTTGAAGAATGCCTTAAACCGATTTTCTAACTGCTTGGTAGAATAACTTACGGGCTCGTATGTTACTCTATTATTGAGTTCCATAGTTAACAATTCAAAATAGAACTTCTTACAGATAATTGCAAAATTATTGCTAGCTTTATCCGTAGTGGTAAAAATAAATTGGTCTTGTAGTTTGGAGAGTGACCTTTTAGCTTCTCCAGAGAAAAAGAGATTTCTGTCGAAACAAAAGTCCAGACCTGCCAACTCACCGGTGAAGCTATTGATTATATTATATTTCCATTCTGCGAAGGCCTCAATAGGCTGATTGTACGTTAAACTAGTTTTTACGATGTACTTATTTACATCTTGAGTGAAGCTCTCAAGAATCCTTTCTTTGGAAATTGTGAAGGAAGGTCTGAATTTAGAGCCATACTCTAATAAATTCCTAAGCTTTACATTTTCAACAAAACTCAAGTTTCCGGTGATAATATGGTTGTAATTCTTATCATAGTGAACTGTTTCTTTATGTTCATCACAAGAACAAGTAGTAATTACAGGAATGTAGCTCGAAGAGTTAAGTTTGTAGTTTTTAACTATTGACCCTAAGGTCTTAACATATTTAAAACTTACAATAGACTGGTGCCTGTGGATGGGAAAAAAAATTGCATTATTGTAGAACAGCTTCCTTACATTGAGATTATCGTAGGCTTTATTTAGGAACCTGATGGTAACAAAATTACTGGAAAATTCTTTAAGAGAAATTTTATCTTTAAGAATATGTTTAAGAATGTCCAGAACCAAAGCAAAAACATGCTTATCAACATGGTCAGCAGTTTCATTCCAGAATTTGAAAAAACATTTAAGGACAGAGTGCTTGAAGGACTTGAGAATTTTGTAAGTATTTTTAACAAAATTAGTGCCAGTTTTAAAGCTTTCCAGAGTTTTTAGCAAGTTAGCAAAATCAACTTTGCTTGATGTGCGAAATAACCTCTGTCCTCTATTACCTCTAGAGCAGCTCTTATTATTAACAAGAAAGAAGAGTTCACGAATTGAAAATTTATGCTGATTATGCTTATTGTCAGATAGAGTGGAATTAAGGCCATAGGGATAAAGAGACTGATGCTGCAAAATTTCAAGGGATTCAGTTTCTAGCCGAGCATAGAGGTCAGGGATAATATGTAGTACCTCTATTTTCACTTTGTCAAAACTATGAGTATGGAAATGCTCTAATTCAAAGGTAGAGTACTGGTTGGCGTTTGTGGAGGGGTTCACTCCTGAATTAGAGAACTTGTTTACTAGAGACCTCTGACCATTAATCCTAAGATGAAGAGGATTTTTACTTTGGCCAATATAGCTAAGGTTGCAGACAGTACAGGTGCGTTGCGCGTTTTGATTTTCAGGTTATTTTGCACCCTTCGTTTTAAATTCTAAAATTTTTTCCTTAGTCTTCAGTTTTGCTCTTAAGTATATATATATATATATATATATATATATATATATATATATATATATATATATATAAAGTCACCCCTGTCACCCCTGCATACTTTCGAAGGACACTGGCACAAGACAGACCGTTGTGGAGGAAACTTGGGGAGACCTTCGTCCAGCAGTGGATTGATAATGGTTGACAATGATGATGATGATGATATATAAGTACCTTATTCACCAGCAGGAATTTGAGTTTTCAATGTTTCTGTTCGAAAAGCAGATGAGTGACGGTATTCCTGCGATTGATTTTTCATTTATGAGTCATAATTGTGAACCTTATTCACCAGCAGGAATTTGAGTTTTCAATGTTTCTGTTCGAAAAGCAGATGAGTGACGGTGTTCCAGCGATTGATTACGGGACTCTCATCACGTGGCTGATCCTTCATGGTCAACATACCTCCACTCTCATTTGATTTTCTTATCCCGACGAAGAGTTCTTAAGTCCAAAATTCCAGAACCATAAACTGCCTCTAATCTAGCGTGAATTTCTTTGGGAGCAATGTTTTCATGAATTAAAATCTCATAACTGATCGTTGTTTTACATCCGTCGACACAGTTGAAAAATAATCATTTATTTTAAACACCAAACCGAACAAATAGATACACGCAGTTATAAAACACAGGAAAATGAATCTAAAGGCACAAAGTATCCTATGCCATCTTACTGGTTGTTATGCAACAAGTTATACGTGATACATTTATGGGGAGGCATTACTTGTTAAACACAAGTGGTGCATTATCAAGTGTCCACATTTTTGGTTGAACGTGACTGCTGTAATCCTGGAGTATTCGTAGGTCCAGAGTTTATTGTTTACTGTATTACATGGGCTGCACAAGTCTCATACCGTCATTCGCATTTTATTTCAGACTCTTCGTGGAAGTGATGTTATACACTCCTACTACGTAAGTCTTCAACCATATTATACATCCAGAACTTCGTTTTGGACAGTTTTTTTAAAACTTGTAATATCCGTAAATTTGCATTATTATTTTAAGAGCAGTGCTTCGCAATTCCGTTAAACTTCTTATCGCTACAACCACTTAGCGTGTTACAATGTAAGTTGTTGCGTTTCAGTGTGTTTGTGTAAAATGTGTACTTCATATTAAAATAAATAACGACAACGATTCAATGTTTTCCAAAAAAAAAAAAAAATAACTACATTTCTTACATCAATTGTGTTGCACCCAACAGAATCTGAAGGGAATTATAAATAAGTAAGAATTCCACTAATTCGAAACTTTTACTAATAATTCGTAATCAAGGAATGAGCAGTTATGCAGTCACCTTAATTTCAGAGCAAAACCTGGAATGCGGTTAAGCAACATATGTTAATAGTAAATACTTAAAACAGCTTCTTCTCATTGGTTAATACAGTCATATCCTGTCTGGCAATAAATACACGGAACTTTCAAGAAATTGGAGCAGAGAACAATTAAAAGGTTTTCGTCGAATCTCTCTTTGCGTCATATGATCGATTTACATCTCCCACAGGAAAGCGAAGTCCCTTAAACGAACTGCTGTCATGTAAACAAAATGTTCCCAGATTTATGAAGTTTCTCCAAGTTTTTACCGGAAGTTATTACAGTTGTTATTCTACTGATTAAAGCCTCATAATGTAACGAGGCTTTTTAAAAAACCATTGTTGCATTATTTTTTGCAGTTAAAACCGACTTATTCTTGTGCCAGATTTGTGCAAAAAACATAAATGGGTGCAATAAAAAAATTTGTGTAGGGTTTAGATTACTATAAGTGTGGCACTTTTTCCTTGCAATACCAAAAAATTATAAATAAGTACAAATTATAAGCTGTAAACTGAGACTAAATAGATCAAATGACATTTCGTTTCTAATACATTTACTTCCAGTGGGATATGATCATCCATTAGCCTTTGAATCTTGAAAGTGATTTTAAAAGGATACTAAATGTAATTTATTTTTCCAATCATTTACTGCTGAAAGTTTAAAAGCAATCATATAATGTTTCATGTATTTAAAGAAAAATCTTAGGAATGATTTTCCATGAAGTTCTTATTTGTAAACAATGGCATTATAAAATATAATAGTTTAGATTTTGTTTGGTTAAGGAAAGCCATAAAAAATCCCTAAAAGCCATTTCTTGAAATTATATAGCTAATGTTCCGTTTTGGTTTAGAATGTACAGAACCACGAAAGGGTTGGTATCGTTTTTAAAAACTGAAATTTAAACCTTTACTGTAGAATCTAATATATTACATCAGAGAGTAAGATGTATAGACTATGATACTTGTCATAAGTTGAGCAAGGCCGCTGGAGGAATTGTAAAGTTTTGAAATCAATTTCTTTGGGATATTTATTTTTAGTATCTCATGGTAGCTCCAGATTTGCCGCGTTCAGTCATCACATGACTACCGTTCTCAATGATCATCGTCCTTCAAAATGTCGAATGATATTAGGAAAACAATAAGATACAATATAAACTCATAAGTTTCGAAAATGATACATAGAAAATATTCAGAATGCTCAGTTATACATTGTCAGATTTCTTTGTATACACTTTTGTCTGGGCTTCACAATATGACTGAATCATACAAAAAAAAAAGATCGACAAAGGAGTTGTAGGCTGAAAATTCACTCCGTAACAAAAACATTGATCTTAGTATGGCACAACGTCATGTGGAGAAAACAGTATCCGTAAGAAATGATGTTTGACACATACACGAATGGCAGTAGAAATGTTGTAGATTTATGTATACATTCGGTACAGTTTTTGACGCTAACAGCTTAAAACACACGAAAAATAATACAGCTTTCCCCTATTATATGTTTCAAATTTAATTAAGACATGCTGCACTTCAAAATGAAGAAACGGAATATTTCGCAATTTTTTGAATGAACTAAATAACCCTTTCTTTATCTCAACGACTACAGTCTTGTGACGATTATATATAGATTAAGATAATACAACGTAGTTGTCACAAATGTTTATTTTTTTATTTCTCAAGCCGACCATTGTCTCGCTGGGTATTGACCTAGCTTCATCAGGACTAACTTTGATCTAGCTTCATCAGGACTAATTTTGACCTAGCTTCATCACGACTAACCCTTTATTTGAAATTCTGTTAACCATTTTAAAAATTTGCAACAAAGAGTGTTTGCCGCCTAAAGATTAGACTTTGTGGATTCATAAGACCTAAAATACTCATGAACTTCAGTAAATAGACTAACTGGTTAACGAATAGTATAGAAAAAATAAATAAATGTACATATAGTTAAACAGTGTTTGTCAAGTTGGTTACCTTAGACAGTCAGTATGCGTTGTGCGAGAAATTGTATTCGGACACCTCCATTTATGCAAACCCAAGGGTGTTTCCCAGACTAGACGTTAACTCCAAACATATGTTGTGTGACACAAATAAAAGTGTAGCATTGGCACAAATGTGAGGCCGTATTGAAAGCAACTACACTGCTGGCCACCCAAAATGTAACACAAGAAGGAAGCATCTGATTGGCCTGAAATTCGCAGCATGCGTCGCCCGCAAGAGAACATGCAAACGATTAGCATTGCAGGGCATATGCAAATCATGTGCGCCGGGCACGATACCTAAAAGCACTATAAGAAGGGTTCACAGAAGGCAGTGTTTATTTTCGTTTTTGGAAAAGTGGCACTCCAACTACATGCTCGAGGGTCACAAGGAGAGTCAAAAAAGTACCGCCTTTCGGTGGTTTACAAAATTTTCTTTTGGGTGTGCAAAACTGTACAAAACTAGTACAAAACTTTGGCAGTATTTATTTTCGATTTTGAAAAAGTGGCACTCAAGCATGTACTTGGAGTGCCACTTTTAGAGAGCCGAAAAGTACCACTTTCGGTGGTGTACAAAATTTTCTTTTGGGTGTACAAAACTAGTACAAAACTTTGGCAGTTGTTATTTTCGATTTTGAAAAAGTGGCGCTGAGCATGTACTTGGAGTGCCACTTTCAGAGAGCCGAAAAGTACTACTTCCGGTGGTGTACAAAATTTTCTTTTGGTTGTAAAAAACTGCACAAAACTAGTACAAAACTTTGGCAGTTGTTATTTTCGATTTTGAAAAAGTGGCGCTGAGCATGTACTTGGAGTGCCATTTTCAGAGAACCGAAAAGTACTACTTTCGGTGGTGTACAAAATGTTCTTTTGGTTGTACAAAACTGTACAAAACTAGTACAAAACTTTGGCAGTTGTTATTTTCGATTTTGAAAAAGTGGCGCTGAGCATGTACTTGGAGTGCCATTTTTCAGAGAACCGAAAAGTACTACTTTCGGTGGTGTACAAAATGTTCTTTTGGTTGTACAAAACTGTACAAAACTAGTACAAAATTTTGGCAGTATTTATTTTCGATTTTGAAAAAGTGGCACTCCAGCATGTACTTGGAGTGCCACTTTTAGAGAGCCGAAAAGTACCACTTTCGGTGGTGTACAAAATTTTCTTTTGGGTGTACAAAACTAGTACAAAACTTTGGCAGTTGTTATTTTCGATTTTGAAAAAGTGGCGCTGAGCATGTACTTGGAGTGCCACTTTCAGAGAGCCGAAAAGTACTACTTCCGGTGGTGTACAAAATTTTCTTTTGGTTGTACAAAACTGCACAAAACTAGTACAAAACTTTGGCAGTTGTTATTTTCGATTTTGAAAAAGTGGCGCTGAGCATGTACTTGGAGTGCCATTTTCAGAGAACCGAAAAGTACTACTTTCGGTGGTGTACAAAATGTTCTTTTGGTTGTACAAAACTGTACAAAACTAGTACAAAACTTTGGCGGTTGTTATTTTCGTTTTGGAAAAAGTGGCACTCAGCATATACTTGGAGTGCCACTTTTAGAGAGCCGAAAAGTACTACTTCCGGTGGTGTACAAAATTTTCTTTTGTGTGTACAAAACTGTACAAAACTAGTACAAAACTTTGGCAGTATTTATTTTCGATTTTGAAAAAGTGGCACTCCAGCACTTTTAGAGAGCCGAAAAGTACCACTTCCGGTGGTGTACAAAATTTTCTTTTGGGTGTACAAAACTGTACAAAACTAGTACAAAACTTTGGCAGTATTTATTTTCGATTTTGAAAAAGTGGCACTCCAGCATGTACTTGGAGTGCCACTTTTAGAGAGCCGAAAAGTACCACTTCCGGTGGTGTACAAAATTTTCTTTTGGGTGTACAAAACTGTACAAAACTAGAACAAAATTTTGGCAGCCTTGATTTCTTATTTTGGAAAAGTGGCACTCCAAGTACATGTATCTGCCTGTTTCCTGTGTCGTGTTGTGTCCACAATTGTCGAGACAAACGGAATTAGTCGCCCTGTTGCATGACATTCGGCCTCGGAGAGCACTGCGATGGGTAAATCAGTAGTGATGACTGCCGAGGTAATGAACTTGCAGAATCAGTCATACACCATTGAGGTTTCCTGTAAAATACTCGGGTTGTGCTAGAAGGCTCAAAAGCAGGCGATTCTGGACGTGACGTCACGCACCTTTGGGGGCTTATATGTGGAAAACTAAGCATTAAATCCAAAAATGTCACAAACATTTTATGCTTGAATTAACACTCTGGGGTGTTTAAGCGGTCGTTTCTTTCCACCCTGTTATTCTTACATGAATAAAGCGGATATTTTGTGAAATAATTGTTTGAAAAAAAATATGATTGAGCGACTTTTCAAAATAGTCGCATTACGTAGTCGCATTACGTGTACTGTTAGAAAAATGTTTCTTACATAGAATTTAAAAACAGAATTATGACCTTGTAAACTTTCGGAAAGATAATTCATTTTACCATCTTCATAGTACGATGCAATGTCAGATAAGGATTACCTGTGTTAAAAGCTGACACTTATAAAACGCAATAGATCTTATACAGGATGTTTGTTTGCAGGAAATGACTATTTGAATGTGATTCTTCATCGGAAATGGAAATAAACCTTCGTTGGAGCATTTAGAGTATTGCAGGTTATGTGATTATTATTGGAGGATACATTTGAAAAAAAAACCGTTCCGGATGACACCGGACTGCTGAAAAAATGTTCTTCGCAAATGCATGAAACACTTATAGGATTTTTGGAGACAAACAAAAATATTCGTTGCCTCGGTGTTATTGTTTGAAATGTAATTTAATACTACGTGTTAAACAATTAAGAAAAAGGAACTGCCATTTTTGTTGCCTCCAAAATCTTGTTGACAACCATATTGCATCATGCCGTCGGCCATTCAGTAGACGATAAAAGAATAGAAGTAGGAAATATCAACACTCACAAGTTTTTGTTGCGTATTGCTGAGGTGATTTGTTTCGCGTAGCTTTCTTAAATTCCGTCCGCTATGTGAATATTTCAGTTTGGGTGAAGATAGAAAATCTTAGGCTCCATTTGATTCGTCTGCTACATTGTTCGATTTCGACAGTTCCCTGTGTTTTGAGGAAGAATTATTTTTGTTATTATTATAATTCCTTTTTGTAGAGTTATTTTAAATACTTATTAATATGAAGGAATATATGGCTTGGTTTAAAATTAAAGAGTTCATTATCTTGAAATGCTTTGAACTTTCAGTCTGTATTTCTTTTTTTAATAATTATATATACCCTTTCATATTCATTGCGTTCTTTAGATCATTGCACTAAATGCGCATTACCGATACAAAGCGTTTGGAAGATAAACCTTTTTCATTGCAAAGTGAGAAAGGTTGATACCGAAAGTAAACTGTTTTGTTTCTTTCAAAACAAATGATTTTTGACCCTGATTGACGGAAACAATAATAAACAGCTGTGTTAAATACAACTGTTTGGGCGTTCCTCAACGTAATTGATAGATACGAAGTAATCATCATCATTATCATAATTGTCAAAAACTATCAATATACTCTTGGATGAAGGTCTCCCCGAGTTTCTCCTACAAAGGTCAATCTTGCGCAAGTCTTCTCCATGTCACTCGCACGTGCTTCCGAATTTCATCCACCATTATCCCATGCGGACTTCTTCTGGCTCTTTTGCTGTTCCTTGGAACACTGTCTAGAATTTCGGTTGCTCATCTCTGTGGCCAGTTATTCTGGCAAACTTTCCAGCCCTATGCCATTTTAGGGATTTTGTTCTGATCATGATATCTTCCACTCTTTTCATTTTTCTCATCCATGGGTTCTGCTTCTTATCTCTCCTGGTTACACACCAAGCATGCAGCATACATCTCTCCATACTTCTTTAAGTTGCCTGCAGTATTATAATGTAATTTTTTGTTAAGGTTTACGTCTCTGCTCCGTGGTGAACACTGGGAGTATGCTTTGATTAAACAATTTTCTTTTAAGATATAATAGCATATTGCTCTCAAAAATTGTACAGTTTCAAACTAAGTTATATTGGCGATCTTTATTAATATTACTTTCGCTTCATAACTGCTTTCTCACTAAGATACGAAGTAATATGCAAATAATTCTCTTAAGTTACGATGCTTAGTGAAGGGAAACATTTAAGGGGCGAACTGTGGTGAATGTGTAACGAATTTTTCAATGGCTTTCTCAATCTTATCACTTGAGAGATAAGATTGATAAGGTGTAAACGAATGCATTCTACAGCCAGCATTATGTGATTAGCCGACACCATCACATCCGCATAGCCTAAGTTACCCATGCGACGATATTAGCGAATCCATGAGTACTGGCAACTTTAAAAACAGGTTCTTTTAATGCCATCAAGTTTTTATTCAGGTGTTCGTAATTATTTGTTAGTTGATTGCTAAAAAATTACTCTTTATTAAACCAAAGTGTATTACTAATTTTTTGTATACAAATTTATTTGGAATCACGGTGTCAAAATAATTATGTTAATGGACACAAATGGGACTTTGAATTTCAGTTTAATACGAGGAAAAATGAGTAAATAAGTTTTTTTTTCTTAAACGGGTCTAATTATTCCATTAGTGCCAATTTCTTTGTAATATCGCTTATTTGTAGGCATTAAAGTGAAAATGCAAAGCCAAGGTTTAGCAAAATATGTTTTTCGCATATTTGGAATATAATTTTCGTAGATAGTCTTGAAATTTACAGAAAGCATAACAGATAATTTTTCCGTGTGTAAAATTATTCTGAAATTTCGATTCTTCGCGAATGCCTTTGTTCGAAGAGAGATCGTTTGAATCATCTTTTTACGGCAGGGCGCAATTTCAGCCTCCTACAATGAAGCTTAATTCTTAAAAGATCAGCTCGAAACGTAACAGAAGTAACACTACTGGCGATGCTCCCGTTTGTAGAGCACTGCAACAATTGCTATCACCTTCGTAACCAAGCAGTTCTACTAATCTTTAGTGAATCTCGTAGTGTTTATCCAGTTTGCCACCTGAAACAATACGTCATTTTTCATCCAAGAGTTGTTTTAATTGGACTCTACTGTAACAATCCTTCAATCTATCCAATAACACTCTGTTTTTAACTATGTCTATCACCTGAAATGCCGTTTCATACGGTCATTCGCATTTGTTCATTTTGTTCACATAAATTTACTGCAGACCGTGGAAAACCAAGTTTATCCCCTTCTTCCACCCCCAAGCACGGGATCTCACGGATCGACGAAAAAGCAGAATCTTTTGTTTTTACGCGTGCGTACCTGTGACCTTAACTGGGCGTCGGTCAGACTAACTTCACAGAGGAGAAGTGTAGATATTTAGATACTTTTATTTTGTAAGTTAAACGAACGCTGACTGCTAGATCATCCGCTGTTTTCGGATCTAATGAGAACTCGTATAGCATTGCCAAAATACAGGAACATTTCCAGTGTAAATAATGAGATACCTTTACTTTTGTGAGATGAACGAACGCCGCTGCAATTGGATCTCATTAGAACTCCTATAACCTTCCCGAAATATCGGAATATTTGCAGTGTAGATATTTAGATATTTTACGTTTGTTAGATGAACGAACGATGCATGCTAGGACATTCGCTTACTTCTGGTTTAATAACAAACCCGTATATCTTCGCCGAAATACAGGAACATTTGCTTTGTATCTATGTATTTTGGTACCTTTACTTTTGTAAAATAGACGAATGCTGACTGCTAGGACATCCGCTGTCTTTGGATCTAATTAGAACACGTTAAACCTCGTTGAAGTGTAAGAACTTTTGCAGTGTAGATATTTAGATACCTTTACTTTTGCAAGGTGAACGAAGGCTGACTGCTTGGACATCCGCTGCTTTCGGATCTAATTAGAACACGTATAAGTATAACCTCACCAAAGTATAGGAACATTTGCAGATATATATTTGGATATCTTTTCTTTTGTAACTTGACAAACGCTGACAGCTAAGACATCCGCTGCCTTCGGATTTAATGAGAATGATAATTTCGTTGAAATATAGTAATATTTGCAGTGTGGATATTTAGATACCTTTACTTTTGTAAGATGAACGAACGCTGTCTGCTAGGATATCCGCTTCCTTCTGGTCTAATAAGAACCCGTATAACCTTACCGAAATATAAGAACATTTG